>PVKM010003499.1:0-57214 GCA_004027735.1 Carollia perspicillata | reverse complement strand
AATGGAAGGGAAGATAAAAAGCTTCTCAGATGTGGTCAAGTTAAAGGAGTTCATCATCATTAAGCCCTTATTATATGAAATGTTAAAGGGACTTATCTAACAAAAAGAAGATAAAAAAAACAGGAACAGAGAAAGGACAACAAACTCACAGTTATTAACATCCACACCAAAAACAAAAGTAGACTAAGTGGACACCTAAATCAGGAGCGGAGCCACAGAAATGGAGATCATGTGGAAGGTTAGCAACAAGGGAGTGGGAGGAGGAGGGGGGAGAAGGTACAGAGAATAAGTAGTATAGAAAGTGGGGAGAAAATAGACAGGGAGAGGACAAGAGTAGTGTGGGAAATGTGGAAGCTAAAGAACTTATGACACGTGGACATGAACTAAAGTGGGAAAGTGTGGGTGGGAGGAGGTGTGCAGGGTGGAGGTGAGTGAAGGTGGGAAATGGGACAACTCAATCAAATATATATTAAAAAAGTTTTATTGGAAATAAGCAATCATAAAATGTAATGTCTTAATATTTAGCTGACAGTTACTTGCAATAATTAAAAATAATTTTTCTTGTATCCCCGCACAGATTTTAATCATGTAAATTATTTTCAAAAAGTTGAATGTAACTATAGTCTTTCACTACATTCACCCTTAAAACATACCTTCCCAGTAATTTTGAAATAGCAATAGAAATAAGGTTATTTGGGTGTTCTGTATTATCTGTTGCATAAAAGAGTAAATATACTTTTGTCAATGCTATTCAGTTTTAGATATAATTAATAATTTCACATTTATTTCATTAAAAATTATTGACCTTCAAAGTGTCATTCTTATTTTAACAAGAAGCCATTTTTCCCTCTCTTTCTGTTGTCTCCTTCTGTTTCAAAACATGGTAAATTAATGAGTGATTCACATAAGAGTAATTTGAAATTAAATTCTAAATAAAAAATGTATAAAATACATTTAATTAAAACAATAAAGAAATATGTGATTAATTACTTACCATATGCCTGGCTTTAATGTGTGAAAATGAAGATGATGCAGTAGCTCAGCATCTTTGAAATAATTCAGTATCCAACTGGTATACAAGCTCATTATTTATTTTATACTTATCCAGTCTTTTTTCTTTTTAAATATTTTATTTATTTTTAGAGGGGAAGAGAAGGAGAGAGGGAGAGAAATATCAATGTATGGTTGCCTTTTGTGTGTCCCCCACTGGGCACTGGCCTGCAACCCAGGCATGTGCCCTGACTGGAATTCAAACCTTGGTTGTTTGGTTCTCAGGCCCATGCTCAACCCACTGAGCTATGCCAGCCAAGGCTTATACTTATCCAGTCTTAAAAAAATTGCACGATATTTTGTGTAATGACATGTCTTCTTTTCTGTTTTAGTTTTAAAAAATATATAACGTATCTGAAGGTGATTATAAAGTGATGCAAAGATATGATGGACAATTAAAAAATCCAATCAGGTAATATTTATTGTTTTGAAAGGTACTGATCATTAAAAAAAAAGAATAAATTTTACCTTTCTCCCATTCATGATTATATATCTGAAAACAGAGTTCCTTTTTGTTCTATCCTAAAAGTGAATCCTTCCAGATCTCTAATATAAATTTTTCAGGTGGCATATGTGCATACTTTCAAATAATACCTGTTTGTGTATATACACCTCCCACATTCTTTCTTATTAAACCATAAGAACCTGGATTTTAGATTCAGAGAAGACTATAAATAGCATAGAAATAAGGTTATTCTTTTCCAACTCTATGAAGTAATGACTAACAGAGCTTTTAGACAGGATATACATTTTCTTTTAGGCAGTAAAAGAATTATTGTTCATACACGGCTAGTTGTTTTTCCTAATTTCATCTCATAAGTATGCTCTTTTTTTTTCTAATCTGTCACTACACATATGATTATAGGCAAAACTCATCTAAACCAAAATATTGTCAGATCATTTAAGACAGAAAATTTGAGAAAAAAATATGTATTTAAAGAGAATTGTTAAATGTTTATTTAAACTATGTCATTGATTGTTTTTGAAAATATTTATCATTGCAAATTTTATATAACAATGATAAGTTTTGTCATATTGGAAAAATTGGAAATAGTTTTAGTTTATGAAAGACAGGTCCATATTCATGATTTTAATCTTTTACAGCTCAATAGTAAAATATGAACTATTGACTATTAATAGCATCATCAATTTATCATTGATATGATTAGAGTTTTAAAATATATGAAACTAATATGTTATTGATACTTAATAAAATATCATAAATGCATCATATTTGTAACTGCAATCTACAAGATGCAGGTTTATTTTACCCTTGAAATGAATGATTAAATACAATTTTTTACATAATAGATAAAAAGAAAACACCTTGTCTAGATATCATTTTGCTTTTACCCATAATATTTTCAAAATAATACTTAATACTCAGACACCAAAACACAATGAAATATAGATATTTTAATACATAAGATAAAATTTGTTTGACAAATAGCAAAATGTGAATTTTGTCTATTAATTATGCAAAAGTTTTTTGCTATTGCTTAAAGTTTGAATTCAATATTTATATTTTCTGTTTAATACTGAACTATAGATATTTTTACTATCTACTAACTAACATACCTGTGTAACCTAAAACTCTATAACCTAGACAAAAAGAAACAAGAAAATGAAATCATTAACTTAAAAAATCTAAACATAAAAAGGCAGTAATTCAGGAAATGAGTGACCAAAAATTTATGATAAACACTGAAAAATTATGGAAATGGTAGAAGTTTCTCCTCATAAGTTATTAATTTTCATACAAATAGATTAAAATCTCCAATCAAAAGGTTGAAATTAGAAGAAGGCATAAAATATCCAACTATAGGCTGTTCACAAATGAGACACATCAGATACAAAGACAAATGGATATGAAAGATAGAAAAAACATATTCCATGAAAATGATAACCAAAAGGGAGCTGGTGACTACCATAATATCATTCAAATACACTGTAAGTCAAAAACAGTTCAAAAAAGGCATTAGATTCTAATAAAAGATCAATTCATGAAGAAGATAAAGCAATTGTAAACATTTATTAACTAACCATAAAAGGTTACAAATACATGAAGAAAATATTTACAAAGGTAAATGGAGAAACAACCAGTTCTACAATATTTGAAAGCTTCTAGGGACCACCTTCAATAATAGATAGAATATACAAATAGAAGATAAATGAGGACATAGAGTATGTGAATGACACCAAAAAGCAACCAGACCTAATAACATATCTAGAACACTCCATCTAGCAAGGATAATCTACACATTATTATCAAGTGCAAATGGAACATTCTCCATGATAGACCCTATGTTAGGGCAAAAAACAAATCTCAACAAATTTAATAAGACTGAAATCACATAAAGATTCTTCTCTTACTATATTAGAATGAAACTGAAAGTAAATAATGGAAAGAAAACTGAAAGTTCAAAAATATGTTGAAAGTAAACCACAAATTCTTAAAAATCAACATCAAAGAAAAATTTCAAGAAAAATTAGGACATACTTAGAGTCAAAAACAAAACACAGTATGTCAAAATATGTAAAATGTAGTAGTATTGTTCAGAGAAATATTTATAATGAGAAATATTTAAAAAAAAGAAAGATCTCAAATTAATAACCTAACTAGAAAAATAAGAACAAACCAAACCCAAAGTCAGAAGGAGGGAAAAAAATAATGAAGGCTTAAACAGAGATAAATAAAATTTAAAATAGAGGAAGAATCAGTAATACCAAATGTGGGTCCTTGAGTTAAAGAACATTAACATATGTTTAGCTACACTGACAAAAATAAAAAGACAGAAGACATAACTAAAACCAGAAATAATTTTAAAACTAATTCTGCAAAATTTTAAAACTGATCAGCTAGAAGCAATCAATGATGCACTCCTTGGTGCATATTTTATTTTAATGCCCACTGAAAATGGTAAAAATTTGTGTTACTGCTTCCCTGCCTGTGTTTCTTTTTTGGGTCACTATTGTCATTTCTCCCTGGATATCACTTACAATAGATCAAATCCAAAAACTAACTTCATTGGATATTCTAGCAACATAGCTAAGAAGTGAGTAAAATTGACTCAGGCGTGACAAATATTTACCTTCAATTAAAAAAAAAGTCCAATTATAAAATTTCTGTAGGTTACTCCAGAGAAGGTCTGTGCAAGTAACAGAGTGATTTCTACTAGAGACTCTTTATGAGAGGAAATTCTTGGCAAGGTTTGTTATTGATGAAGCATACTGTGTCAGTCAGGGGAGACATGATTTTCATCAAGATTACAAAAGAATGAATATGCTTCACCAGAAGATTCTCTCTGTTCTGGTGATGACACTTACTGCTACAAATAATCCCAGGCTCCAGGAGGACATCATAGTCAACTAAAGATTCTCAGCCCTCAGGTGTTTAACATAAGCATTAATATCTATAATCTGTAATATGTGTTATTTAAAAAAGAGGCGGCATTTGATTGCTTTGAGTGGATCAGAAAGCATCATCCACATGATTCAGGGATAATTTACTGTCTCTCCAGGTGGGAATGTGACACATTGGTTCACTCCTTTAAAAGGATGTTCTCACTGCTTTTGCGTATCACACTAGCCTCATTGATTCTGCCAGAGACAGCATGCAGCACCAGGGGACCAGTCAGGATGGCTACAGAGTTATCTGTGTGACACTGGTTTTTGGAATGGGGATCGGTGAACCCATTGTGTATTTGTGATACACGTGTCTCTTCCTAAATCCATGGAGTATTACTACCAAAAATGTAGCAGAGTTGGAAGAGATGTTGAAATATTTCACTGCCTGCTTTTCATATACTGATTATCCTGTTGACCAAACTGAAGAGACTTATACTGATGGAGGAAGATGGAAACCATCATACAACAGAGACTTATTTCAATATTTTTTATAGTATGATACATTACTACTTAAATATAACAGAATGCAGAATCCACCAATGGATTACATTGGTGAAATTGATTTTAATCCTGATTTTTGTAAGAAATACCCAGATTTTTCTTATGGTAATTGCTGTAAAACAAAGGATTATAAAATACAAGACGTGACTAACATTATAAAAAATACTGTAAGGTTGGTTCAACCACACACATAGTTCATTGCAAGAAATGAGGGATACAAAACGTGTAGGTCCTTGTAGGAGATTTGCTATGAATATACCAGTTGACACTTCCTTGGGGAATAGGTATACAAAAATTCCATCATGGATATTTGAAAAAGGGTATATGCATTCATGACACAATGGAACAACTTTTTATTCATTTTCTTTACTTTTTTTATTGATGTTCAAATACAATTGTCTCAATTTTCCCACCATCTCTTTCCCCTGCCCTACCCACAACCACCTCCCATCCTCAATCCCACCCCTGCTTGGCTCTGTCCATGGGTCTTTCACATATGTTCATTTACATCCCTTTCCCTTCTTTCCCACATTATTTTCCTCTTCCCTCCCCTCTGGTTATTATCCATGTGTTGTCGATTTCAATGTCTCTGGCTATATTTTGACTGCCAGTTTGTTTTGTTAATTAGGTTTCACTTATAGGTGAGATCACATGGTGTTTGTCTTTCCCAGCCTACATTACTTCACTTTGCGTAATACTTTCCAGTTCCATCCATGTTGTTATGAAGGGTAGAAACTCCTTCTTTCTTTCTGCTGCATAGTATACCATTGTGTACATGTACCATAGTTTTTTGTTCCACTCATTTATCAATGGGCATCCAAGCTGCTTCCAGCAACTGGCTATTATAAATTGTGCTGCTATGAACATTGGGTTTTGTAGGTTCTTTTGAATTAGTGTTTTAGGATTCTTAGGGTATAAACCCAGCAGTGGAATTGCTGGGTCAAAAGGCAATTCCATTTTTAGTTTCTTGAGGAAATTCCATACTGTTTTCCACAGTGGCTGCACCAGTCTGCATTCCCACCAACAGTGTACTAGGGTTCCCTTTTCTCCATAACCCCGTCGGCACTTATTGTTTGCGGATTTGTTTGTGATGGCCATTCTGACCAGGTGAAGTGGCATCTCACTGTGGTTTTAATTTGCATCTCTCTGATGGCTACTGATGCTGAGCATCTTTTCATACGTCTCTGGGCCATCCATATGTCCTCCTTGGAGGAATGTCTGTTTAGGTCCTTGGCCAATTTTTTAATTGGATTGTTTGTCTTCCTAGAATGGAGTCGTGTGAGTTCTTTATGTATTTTGGAGATCAAACCCTTATCTGAGATATCATTGATAAATATTTTTCCCCATACAGTTGGTTCCCTTTTAATTTTGCTAATGTTTTCTTTAGCCATCAGAAGGTTTTTATTTTGATGAAGTCCCATTTGTTTACTCTTTCCTTTAAGTCCCTTGCTCTAGGGGACATATCAGTCAAAATATTGCTTCATGGAATATGAAATTTTTCTGCCAATCTCCTCTAGGACTTTTATAGTATCACAACTTATATTTAAGTCTTTTATCCATCATGAGTGTATTTTTGTGTATGGTATAAGTTGGTGATCCAGTTTCTTTCTTTCTTTTTTTTTTTTTTTGCATGTAGTGGTCCAGATCTCCCAACACCATTTATTGAAGAGGCTATTTTGATTCCATTTTATGTTTCTGCCCCCTTTGTTGAATATTAATTACCATAGAGACTTGGGTTTATTTCTGGGCTCTGTATTCTGTTCCATTGATCTATGTGTCTATTCTTATGCCAGTACCATACTGTTTTGATTACTGTGGCTTTGTAATATAGTTTGATGTCAGGTATGGTGAAGCAACCTACTTTATTCTTCTTTCCTAAAATTACTGCAGCTATTTGTGGTTGTTTATGGTTCCATATAAATTTCTGAAGTGTTTGTTTTATATCTGTGAAATATGTTATTGGTATTTTAACAAGGATTGTGTTGAATCTATAAATTGCTTTAGGTAATATAGACATTTTGATGATGTTAATGCTTCCAATACATGAACATGGCATATGCTTCTATTTATTTGTGTCTTCCTTAATTTTTTTTTTTCAGCGTTGTGTAGTTTTCTGAGTATAGGTGTTTTACCTCCTTGGTTAAGTTTATTCCTAGATACTTTATTTTTCTTGTTGCTACAGAAAATGGGAATTTTGTCCTGATTTGTCTTTGTGATATTTCATTGTTGGTGTACAAAAATACCTTCAATTTCTGAATATTGACTTTGTATCCCACTGTTTTGCCAAATTCATTTATTAGGTCGAGTAGTTTTTTGGTGGAGTCTGTAGGGTTTTCTATGTATACTATTGTGTCATCTTCAAATAATGACAGTTTTACTTCTTTTTTTCCATTTTGGATGCCTTTATTTGTTCTTCTTGTCTGATTGCTATGGCTAGGAGTTCTAGTACTATGTTGAATAAAAGTGGTAAAATTGGATATTCCTGATCTTAGTGGGAAAACTTTTAGTTTTTGCCCATTGAGTATGATGTTGGCTGTAGGTCTCTTGTATATGACCTTATTAGGTAGAGGAATGCCCCCTCTATTCCCACTTTACTGAGTGTTTTTTATTATAAATGGGTGCTGTACCTTATCAAATGCTTTTTCCACATCTATTGATATGATCATGTGAATTTTGTCTTTGCTTTTGTTTATGTAATGTATTATGTTTATTGATTTGCAAATATTGTACCACGCTCACACTCCTGGGATGAATCCCACTTAATCATGGCGTATGATCTTTTTAATGTGTTGTTGGATGTGGTTTGTCAATATTTTGTTGAGGATTTCAGCATCTATGTTCATCAGTGATATTGGTCTGTAGTTTTCTTTCTTTGTTGTCTCTTTATCTGGTTTTGGGATTGGGATGATGCTGGCTTCGTAAACAGAGTTTGGGAGTCTTCCCTCTTGTTTGATTTTTTGAAAAAGTCTGTGAAGGATAGGGGTTAACTCTTCCTTAAATGTTTTGTAAAATTCTCCTGTGAAACCATCCAGTCCAGAGCTTTTGTGTGCTGGGAGTTTGCAAAAGACTTTTTAAAAGCTAACACTTGACATGATCTTCAATTAAGATTTTTTTATCAATATTATTGGCCACCCAATCGCCTATGTGATGCTTGAAAGTAAAGCCCAAAGTTTATTAAATGGACCTTTAAAGGTAGACTTTATGGAAACATAAAATTCCAGCCATATTTAAAAAATACCTTAGTGACACAGGAATCTCAAAGAGAAGAAGTGGTTAAGAAGTGTCTTGGAGAACTTACAGAAGTCTGCAAATCTCTGGAAAAAGTTTTCACTGTCCACTACTGTAATATCTTTAACTCTGTCACTTTTAGAAAATTTAAAGAATCTTTATCTTCTGATACTAAGATTTTGCTTCAAATTGATGGTGTTTCTGAAGACAAACCAGACAAATATGGTGCAGAAGTGATTCAACTATTACAGAAATACTCTGAGTGGACGTGGCCTGCCGAGGACAAGTTTCCTATAGATGAGCCCGCCTGATAGCAGAGGCATTGGGAGAAGTGGCACTAAGGAGTTCAATGAGGAAACATCCACATCTCTTACTACTTTGTAAATAAAACCAAAAACAAAAGAAAGAGTAAAAGGATACCAGTCTGTTACAAGTCTAAAAGGAAAAAAAAACTGTTTTCAGTAATTTCAAGACAAAATTGGGGTCCACAATGTGCAGAAACATAGCTCTGTAATTAAATTCTCCAGCATAGGTTGGACCCAGATCAGCTGCGTTCTCAGGTGGCACCAGGATCCAGCAGAAAATTGGGAGTTACGGTCCCAGCAAAGCAAGTAAACAGACCTTTCCTCAGGCCTTCACATTCATTTTCATACATTTTCAAATATCAGTGTACAGAGGTCTTATTTCTTGTTTGTCAGCATCTGACACCTTGCAGATTTAAAGCTCTTAGTTTCATTATGCTTTTTTTGTAATTTTTACCCATATCTTTTAATATTGAAATAAATGATTTGGGTGACAGTTAAAAAAATAAGATGGGGACATCACTATTTACATTACAGTGTAAAAAGGTTTATTAGAGAACATTAGGAACAGTTATATACCAACAAATTTGATAACCCAGAAGAAATATAAACATTCCTTGAAATATATATTACTAAACCTGGCTTAAGAAGACACATAATATCTCAACAGAAGTATAACAATAAAGAAATTTTATTAGTAAACAAAAGGTCTTTCAACCAATAAAAGCCCAGAAACAGTGGCTTCACTGGTGAATTTTTTCAAGTATTAAAAATTAACAAACTCCAACATCTCTCAAAGTCTCCAAAAAAAAAGTGAACGAGGGGAACACTTTCTAATGCATTGTAAAGAAAGACAACATAGTAAAATGAAAAATCAATATCCCTTATGAATATATATACAAAGAGCCTCAACAAAATTCAATAAACTGAATATAGCACTGTATTAACAAAATTTACTAACATTATTACTAAATAAAATTTGGTACAGGAATATGACAGTATTCAAAATAAGGAAATCAATGTAATACACCATTGTAATAGAACAAAAAGAAATAACCCACATAATCCCAGATGATGCAGAAAGAATGTTTGACAAAATCCATTTTTATAATAAAAAATGTTCAGAAAAGAAGGAGTGGATCAAACTTGCTCAACCTAAAAAAGGATTTGAAAAATCTGTAGGTAACATCATATTCAAAGATAAGACTTTCTGGATTGTCATTAGAATTAATTTCTAAAAGGGAGTCAGTATAATTGTATGTCATGGCATAATTGCCATTACAAAAGTACCATAAACTAGGTGGCTTAAACAGTAAAGGAGAGTAGAGATCCAACATCAAGGTTTTGATAAGTTTGGTTCCTTCTGAGGGTTATACATGCTTCTCCTGTAGCTATGGAAAAAGTTTTCTGACAATCTTTCCTGTTTTTTGCTATAAAAAAAAAAAAAAACATCATCCCTATCTCTGCCTTCATTTTCACATGACATTCTGTATGCATTTCTATGTCCAGTTTTCTGCTTTTTATAAGAACACCAGTCATATTGAATTAGGGGCTCACCCCATTCCAGTTTGACTTCATTTTAACTAGTTAAATGTATATAGATATATTTTTCTGAAGGTCACAGTCTAAGGTACTGGGGATGAGGACTTCAGAATATAATTTTGAAAGGACACAGTTCAACACATAAGAGTCTGCCTTCTGCCCTTCTGAATCCATGTCTTTACCATGTTCAAGGTATGTTTACCCCATCCCAACAACAAGAAAAATCTTAATAATTCTAGCATCAAAACCCCTTTTTAATTTTGTGGTTATTTAATTACATAATTATCAGTTCACATCTTTTCTCAGACATATGTGAAAGTGCTGCTTTACCAAGTTATGATAGCATCTAATTATTAATAACATATCATTGTTGTTAGAAATGTAAAAAATCTGTATTATAACACACAACTTCAATAAAGTAAATTACCAATAATCATAGTAATAATAATTACCAAAGTGATATATCATTCTGATTGAGCACTTAATATAAACTAAAAGTTTTGCCAGGTATCGTCTTTTTATGGATTGTTTTATATAAACCTGTAAATATCTTTATAAGACACGAAAATTAGTTTACTAATTTGTATTTTAGTGAATGGCTAAAATTTTTATTAAGAGCTTACTGTGTACCATGTGATGTTTTTAGTCTGTACATGTATTAAATCACTGAATTTCCTCATCCCTGAAGAAATAATAACAACAGCATCAACTCTTAAGTCCAAATTTTCATATAGATATCATCAAACACTGACTATAAGAAGGAGCATGTGATCAAACATAGTACAACTACATTCTCTTTCTTGAAAACGTGAACCATCTATTGAGACTTCAAAGAAAAAGAAAGCAAATGATGGGTTGTGTGTTGGCACAGCAATAAGAATTGTTTCCTGCATTGTTTTGTCTAAGATCAATGGACCTGGCTGAATTCCCGTTCATCCTGAGATCAGGTACACCTGATGTTACTTCAGTTCTCCTTTCTATTCAGTGTTCTTGTGCTAAAACGCTAATTCATGTTTAATTTAGTAAGCAAATGATTTTGTTAGCAAACAATTTTGTTGTTTCTCAGTGAGGAATCCAAAGAACATAAACATTAAACATAAGGAAGACAATAATAAGGAAAAAATACAGTTTTCACAAAAGTCAAAATTAAACAGATGTAAAATTATATATGTATTGATCAATAAATAACAGTGAATGAACAATAATTACAAAGAAGGCTCAAGAATAATAGATAATTTCCACAGTTAAGATATTAACTAAGATTCCATGCACCTTTTATTATATGTGACTTGTATGTATATATATCATTTTCATACCTCATTGAAAAGTAAGCTAAGTCAGAGCTAAAAATATTTGATTAATGATTAATAAACTACTACAAGTATTTATCAATGCACCATAAGAAAGCTGAAATATTGATATCAAATGAAATCAATTTTTTCTTAAATAAATATAATGTTGGTATATAATGCTTAATAGCAATAGTGTGGATAATTTACAATTTAGTTATTTCAATAGCATTTTTAAAAGAATAAAATTGAATGCATTAAGAATCACTTTGATGATTAACCATGTTTTATGATGGAGACAATAATGAGAATGATGGTCATGGTGATTGTTGTTGAAATTACTGAACATCTCACAATGTGCCTGCCTGGAGTTTACTAAGTCATTCATGTTTAATATTTAATTATAATACTTTTTTGCTGCTGTAGTACAAGTGTTTTTTTTCCTTAGCCTTTCTTTCTGATAGTTAATTATTGGTGTACAAAAGTGCCATCAATTTCTGAATATTGACTTTGTATGCCACTACTTGCTGAATTCACTTATTAGGTTGAGTAGTTTTTTGGGGAAGACTATAGGGTTTTCTATGTATATGATCATGTCATCTGCAAATAATGACACTTTTACTTTCTCCTTTCCAATTTGTATGTCTTTTATTTCTTCATCTTGCCTGATCACCATGGCTAGAACTTCCAGTCCCATGCTGAATAACAGTGATGAAAGTGAACACCTTTGTCTTGCTCCTGATCTTAAGGGAAGCGATTGTAGTTTTTGCCCATTGAATATGATATTAGCTGTAGGTTTTTTTATATATGGACTTTGTTATGTTGAGGTATGTTCCCTCTATTTCCACTTTGCTGAGTGTTTTTTATCATAAATGGGTACTTGATTTTATCAAATGCTCTTTCAGCATTTATGAATATGATCACTTGATTTTTGTCTTCCATGTTGTTATGTGATGCATTATGCTTATTGATTTGTAAATATCATACCATCCTTGCATCCATGGATCATGGCGTATGTATGATCTTTTTAATGTATTGCTGGATCCAGTTTGCTAATATTTTGTTGAGGATTTTAGTACTTATGTTCATCAGAGATATGGGCCTGTAGTTTTCCTTCTCTGTTGTGTCTTTACCTGGCTTTGGAATTAGAATAATAATGGACTTTAAAAAAAAGTTTGGGAGTCTTCCTATTTTTTAGTGCTACAATATGAGAATCTACTATTCTAGAGAACTTAACTAAAGGCCAGAGAATCAGAAAGTCTTGCAAGGACTTAATTTTATCACACAGAGTAGAGCTACTTTTTTCCCTTCTCTAAAATTATGCTTTATCTTGGAAACTAGTCTTATATAGAGAGCATGAAGATTAAAAGTATTTATGAGCCAAGAAAACAGGTTAAATTTTAAAGACTTGCTTTAGTTAGACCTTAAAAGTTTAGTGTGATGATTTTCACTTAAATCAGAAATGTAACCCAGTAGGCAGGCTGTTGAATTTTGCATGAACTAAAGAGTATTTTTGCTTTCCTTAGCCATACCTGTGCATATAGTTAAATTCTTCAGGTAATTACTTCCAGGTGCTTGCCTATAGGAATTCATTGCAATGCAATGAAATCAGAGTAATAAACTCATCAACAAAAATTAACCCATAGGCATGTTATAGAGATGTGTATATTTAAGTAACATCAGTATTATAATTTGTGGAGTCTAGATGTTTATGTTCATGATGAAGACAATCTCCTCCTAGGTAATTAGGAAGATATACATACAACTAGGTATGTTTAATGTTATTTCAAGTACATTATAATATTATACATGTCCAAATGTTAAATGGGGCATTTAGATATTTACTATTAACCATATGTAATTCTTTATGTTTAATTTTTATGACTTAATAAAATGCTTTTATTTATTTATTTTTAGAGAGAGGGAAAGGGAAGGAGAAAGAGAGGGGGAGGAATATCAGTAAGTGATTGCTTCTCATACGTCCCCCACTGGGGAACTGGCCCTAAACCCAAGCATATGCTCTAACTGGGAATCGAACTGGTGACACTTTGGTTCACAGTCTGGTGCTCAATCCACTGAGCCATACCATCCAGGGCCTAAATGTTTATGATTTGACAGCCCCATTGTTGTGAGTCAGTAAAATGCACTACAGCTATCTCTTTACTATCTATTTCCCTTGATCACAGTTCTATCAAATATCAGGGCATTTAAAATCAAATATTAAAATTTAATTGTGGTAAAGACACATGATAGACTCTCTATTAACTTCATATTTTACCATTATGTTTTTCAGTAACAATTCTATCTTGATAAATTGCCTTTATATGATGTATAAGAATGATAAAATTTCATTTATTTTAAATGAATAGCTGTGATACTTAATGTTGGTGAACTTGAAAATGTTAAAATAAAATTTAGATTCCTGATAAACCATGCCAAATTAAATATAAATAAAAAATAAAATGAAGGTGATTTCTGCTGTGATATGGGTAGATTTTACCCAATATGAACACTGTGACATTATAATATTCATATAAAAATAATATCTTGGAACTAAAATTGTATGCACATATAAAAAGATGTTATCAAAAATAAAATTCTGAGGATTCTACATCTACAGAGACTTTACATGATAATTATATTAAATAAAGTATGTAATTTCTGTTCATGAAAATTAAGTAAATGGCTATAAAATATATGTGTATTAAGAATAAAATAGAATTATATATTTCTGTATATATATATATTCATTAAAAAATCCTTTGTCAGATATTTTCCAGTTGTATTCTGTCTTTACTCAAGTTACTACAACATTCTTATAAAACAGTATTACTGAGCCACACTCATGTAGAAGGGCCACTTCAATGGAGTAAATTTATCTTTACTTTTCCTGATTTACCCCTTTTCACTTAACATGAGGTAAAAAACATTGAAATTGATGAGGAATGAATAATGGAACACCATCCTTCCAGAAAACTTGGAGAAAAATAACAACAATAGGTTGTCATTTATACTAGGAGCATAAATAATCCTCAAATTCACTTTTCTATGGGGAAAAAGACCTATAAATTTGTATAAAGTATTTTGGGTAAAAAAAAAGTAAAATTTTCTAAATTTTAAAGAAGTAAAAAGTTAGATGAAGTGTTGGAGTTAGGGAGGATAGTTTTAGTGCTCTGGTGCCTACCAAAAGTATATCACATACCAGACACCAAATTAAGTAAACATGGTAGCCCTTATTGTAGATTTGGTGACCACTGTTGTAGGAAAAAAACAATCGAGGCTACCATAGAAAGGACATTATTTTGGGTACCATGTGTATCACTAATGATGGAAACAAAAGCAATGCAAAAACAGCATAAAAATAAATGTTTATTATGTTCATTGGAAAGAGCAACTAGGAAATCCCAGCTTCAGATTTTGGATCTACAGGTTGACCAGCATGAATTTGCTTTGAGCACCAGTTTTGAGAATAATTTGGGACATTTTTGTTCTGTGTGACCCTCAAGTTCTGGAATCAGTAGAACATATAAGGAATGTGCTTATCACAGAAATGGTAAAGCGCAAGAACAGGGTGGGCGGTGGAGGCAGCAAGCAAAACACAGCTAATTGTGTACCCAGGCTAGGGTGACAGTCACTGGCTGGCTAGGACAGGGCCAGAGAATTCTGGGGATCCTGGTGACACCTGGAGCTCAGAGAGGAAGTGGGCCAAGACTGGTCGTGACCCAGGTAGACCCTGGACTTGGCAGAGGGTTGGGCTGTGTGCAAAGTCAGGCGGTGGCTCGGAGCACCAGTGGCACCCTAAGAGACTTTTTTCAAAAGAGGAACTGAGGCTCATCCTGTATGGATCTCATGCACAAAGGCTAGGCCAAATAAGAGGGAAGAGTATGGTCACAATTTGCTTCCACTCAGTGAACCTCAGGACTGATCAAAGGGGTGCAGAATAAGGTGGCTTTTCAGCACCAGCCTGGCTGAACTGAGCAGAGTGGATCGTGCTGGTGCCTGGTGCACTGAGGGCATGGGCTGGAAGCTGAGCACCTGTGATTATTGTAGCCCAGGCTGAGCCCTTATTCTTGTAGAACAACAGAAAAGGGGAAAAAAACTGGAGCCCAGTTCCCCTCTGCCTGCAGCAACCGGGAAGACCTATAAAACCTGCTGAGCAGACTTAACAATCAGCAGGAGGCTTCTTCCTCCCCCCACTAAAGAGTAAGACAGTAACACTTGGAGCAAAGAGAAAAAGCCAGAGACAGATTCAGAAAGAAGTCAGAAGGTGAACCAATAGTTGAGACAAATTTCACTTTGCTGTTCATCAGAACTTGCATGTTTTTTTTAAATTTATCTTTCTTTCAGTTTATTTAGGTTTTATTATTTGTTTTGTTTTTTTATTCTCCCTTTCATATTGCATTTTAATTTTCTTCTCTCATTTCACTAGTATTCCAAATAACTCACTATTCTTGGTCTTTCACTTTTATCCTTTTTATTCAGATTATATATTTCTTACCATACTATTGTTTTTCAAATCCCACACATCACCCTTCCCTGGTCTTAATCCATTTTGCCATCTTCCTGAGCTTTATTGCTGTTAGTGTAAACTTTAATTTCACAAAGGCCAAGTTTCTATCCCTTACTCTCAGTATTTCTTCTCCATCTAACCTCAATTAAGCCCTCTTCCTTCTAAAGTCAGCTCACATTCTTTTTCCCCACTAATAAGTGTCTTATTGTCTTTTCCACCTTTTCTAAACAGTGGCTAGTTGTGTAAAATACCATGGTTATTACAGCAGATCTCCAAAGGAACTCATATTTGTTCACTGTTTGTTTTTACTTTAACTCCCATGGAATACTCTCCCTCTTGTCTTACTCCTTTTTGCCTTCACCATGCCCTTGATTAGCTGAGTGAGGAATTTTATTTTATTGGTTTCTCTCTCTATTTTTCCTTTTTTTTTCTCCCTCTCTCAATTTGGGCTTCATCACCTCCTCTTGTTAGTTTGCTTCCCCCATCCGCTCAAAATCATGTTTCTTTACTGTAGACATCTCATATTCACTCTTTGCTTTTCTACGATATTCTCATTCCCATTCCACCTTTATTAAACTTCATTCAGCAGTTGTTGCTATTGATCCTGCTGTGGTTTTTCTGAAAATTTGTATCTGTCGGATCAGTACATTTTCAATTTTACTTCAAACCTCACAGTACAATCTTCTCTTTCCTTACCCCATTGTCCCTTTGCCCTTTCCTATTTTACTTAAGTTTTAAATTTTCTTCTCTCCCTTTCTTCACATCAGCTCTGTTCCAATTCTACTCAATTCTCCTCCCTCTTATCACTCAATAACATCTTTGCCTCTTTCAATCATCTCATATTCCCTTTGTCATACCTGATAATGTCCACAATCTCTCTTAGTTTTTATTAATCTTAGTTCAATTGTTGTTGAGATTGCTGATGTGGTAGGGGGCAGTTCTTTTTGCTGGCATAGGTTTGGTTGTCTGGTAATACTGCTTTGTTAACCAATACCAGTACAACAGCATATGAGACAAGGTGAGAGTTGTGACTACTGGTAATCCCACTGGAGGGGAGAACCTGCCAACAAAGAAGCCACCAACAGCTAAAGCCCAAGACCAACAAGAGAGCCCAAGAAAACAGAAGAAAGGGTAACCCTAGAGCATAAAGACAATGAGATTAAAGGGACAGTATGAGTAAGTCCCACAGAGCCCCTACCACAGAAGTTCACCCCATGAAGGTAGCTGGCAAAGCAGAGCATCAGAAATAGCAGAAATAAAAAGAGTCAACTATAATGGGGAAACAAAGACAGAACCCATAATTGAAAGGAATGGAAGTTTCCCCACTAAAAAAGCTAAATGAAATGGAGGCAAACAAACTATCAGACATAGTATTAAAAAAAAAATGGTTACAAGGATGCTCAAGAACTCACGGACAATTACAAGGAGCTGAGTGGGAACTAAAACAGCATGAAGAAGGAAATAGAAACTATAAACAAGAGCCAGGAGGAAATGAAGAGTACACCTTCTGAAATTAAAAAAAAAAAATACACTAGAAGGAATTACATTCAGGCTGGATGAGCAGAGGACTAAATTACCCAGGTAGAGCAGCTGCACAAAAAAAGACTAAACAAATAGGAAGATAGCTTAAGGGAACTGGAGAACAACATGAAATGCAACAACATTTGAATCATAGGAATACCAAAAAGAGAAGAAAAAAACATGGGATAGAAAATCTGTTTGAAAAAATAATGACAGAAAACTTCCCTAACCTGGAGAGGGGAAAACAAAACCATGCAAGTTCAGGAAGCACAGAGGGTCCCAATCAAGAAGAACCCAAAAATGCCTGCTCCAAGACACATTATAATTAAAATGTCATAGGTAAAAGAAACAAGAAAATGGACAGGAAAGTAAAAAAAAAATATATGAGTATGGATTTTCCAGAACTGAGGAAAAACATGACTACTGATACTAAAAAAAATTATATTTTGCGCAGATTAATTTATTAACAATTATTAATTCCTGTTTTCTTAGTCTTCTGAAATTAAAAATTATTTAAGACATATATTTTTAAGTCACTCAGAAAGGTAGGTATAATAATTTTGAAAATTATCATTTCAGTGACAGAATGTAAGATGGCAATAAGAACAGCAACTAAATAAAATGAAAGGCAAAAAAGTAGTGGGATAATATTTACAAAGCAAGGACATAGAAACAGTGTTTAACTTATAATTATATATCCAGGAACATCTTATTTCAACAATAAATTAAATTAATTATAGATATAAGGTTGTGGTTCTCTAAATTGAGTAAAGTCTAGAAATCTGATATACAACATTGAGCCTGTAGTTAACAATACTAATTTTCACTGAAAAATTTGTTCAGTATAAAGCTCATTTTAAGTGTTCTTACCCTAATAAGAAATAAATGCAGTATAAAAACATTTATAAAACATACAGTTTACCACTAGGAACTCCACTATAATTAAACTGCTAAAGGACATATATAAAGAAAAAAGGAATATACCCAAAATGGTGTAAGATTCAAGAAAATATTTTAAAAACTTTTATTTGGTTGAGTTTTTTGTTCTTTAATTTACTTTTTAAATCGTATTAGTGATGTCTAACAGATAAAGGTAAAAAAAATGGTTAGAATCAAAAGATCGTATATAGCTTCTGAGCATAGTAGAACAAATCATTATCTGAAGGCAGTAGAGACTAATAGAGCAGTGGTACTCTGGTAAAAATTTCCCTTACATATCAGAGAATATATAGAAGGTAAGTGCCCCTTTTCACTTCTTTTAGATGGGAAAAGGTATAGTCACTGCAGAATATGGGCTGGAAAAATTACAAACTTTCTGTCTGTGTGAATTGGAGTACTGATTTGGAGGAACAATAGCTGCTTGGAATGGGGGAACAAACCAAAATAGAAAAAGACAGAGAAAGGTTCCCAAATTCTGTCTGACAACACCTCTGCTAATCTCTGAAACATGCACATGTAGAAAAGACTGAGCAAACTTCAGCTAAATATTTTTTAAAAAGAGCCAAGTTGAAGTGCTTCTCAAGAAACAGTTTATAATTCATGCCCAACAGAGTGAATTGCCTGCTAAAGCAAATCATGCATTCATAATTAGAATAAAATAATAAAACTTAGAGATATCACAACATATATTTAATATATCTAAGATACAATCTGAAATAATTTGTCATTTGAAGAACAAGGTAAATGGATCCATTTCTAAAGAGATCCACTTCTAAAGAGAAGATAGTTAATATGAACAACCCCAGATGACTCAAATAAGGAGTACACTGTAAAATTAAAATATTTTTAAAATGTATTCTCAGGGAATGAAAAGATGGGATTTCTCCAAAGACAAATAACACTATAAAAATAACCAAATAAAAATTCTTGAAATTAAAAAATGCTTTAAAAATTTATAACATAAACTTCACAGTAGAATTATGATAAAGACAGCTAGTAAACTTAAATATTGTTTAATAAGTACTATTTAATCTGAGAAACAGAGAATAATATTGAAAAATATTTAAAAAATCACAGAAGTGTTAGATATTATCAGAGTCTGAAAAATGTTATTGAAGTTTTAGGAGAAACAAAGAAAGAGGATAAGAAAAATAATCATTTATTAAAAGTGAAGATCGATAAATTTGATAAAAGCCATAAATTTGTATATTTAGATATTTAATAAAAAACAAGAAAGCTAAATATATTTTCAACAGTTGTGCCAATTCAAAATTAGAGTCAAGCTCTTGAAAGTCAAAGGTAAAAACATCAGTTTTAAAAGGAGCACTAGAAAAAATGTTGTTTTGACTATTCCAGGTACATATTTCCAATCACACACTGATTAACAAAGTTGAAGTACCAACATTATCTAATTTTAAGGCTTATTATAAAACTGAAGTAATCAAAATACTGTGGTATTCATGTCAAATAAGACAAAAAGTCTAATGAATAGAACAGAGAGCCAGGTAAAACACATAATGGAAAACTGATGTTAAAAAAAGGTAAAAAAGCAATTAAGTAGAGATTACATAATTTTTTGAACAAATGGTGTTTAGATAATTGGATATCTATATTCACAATAAAGGAACCTGCAATCCACGTGTTATATCATATATAGATAATGACTCAAATTTGGTCATAGGGATAAATGTTGAACTTAAAACTTCTGGAACAAAACATAAAAGAAAATCTTTGTGATTTTGGCTAGGGAAAGCTTACTTAGGTTTGACACTAGATTTATAAGAGACCAATTGATAAATTGTACTTCATAAAAATAAAGTACATCCTGGCTGGTGTGGCTCAGTGGATTGAGCTCCAGCCTGCTAACCAAAGGGTTGGCAGTTCAATTTCCAATCAGGGCACATGACTGGGTTGTGGACCAGGTCCCCACAAGGGGGCTCCCACAAGGGGGCCTGCAGAAGGGGGCACTGAAGAGGCAACCACATATGCATATTTCTCTCCCCCTCTTTCTCCCTCCTTACCCTCTCTAAAAATAAATAAATAAAATCTTAAGAAAAATTGTAGAGTTTAAATAAAGAAATAAAATAAATAAATAAATAACCATTAAAACTTTTGTTCTTCAAAAGACATCATTAAGACAATAGAAAGCAAGCCACACACTAGCAGTGCTCTGGCCAGCAGAGCGGTCAACGGGGACTCGGCCACCTGTCTGGAACAAATGGGTGAGGGGGACAAGAGGCACAAAGAATGGCAGCAAGACAATAAGTTCTGATCAAGCTGTAAAATTTTATTTCCAGGCAAAGACTTATATAGAGGGGGGAAGGGGAAGTGTGTCGCTACTTGATTGGTGAGGGGTGCACAAAGGAGTGCTTCTTGATAGGTTACTGCGCGCATGCCGGGGTACTTGTCCTATACTCTGATTGGTAGCCTGTGTTCGTACTCTGTGCATGCTCTTGGCATGGGCTGGGCTAGCTGTAACTGGCAACAACAGGGAGACCAACCACAGTGTCTTGTAGTTTCTGAGGAGCTTAAACCCCCGAGCTGATTGCATCAGCCAAAAGGCCAGATGCCCAGCCCAGGTTCCCGACATAGTAGAATATAGTAAATTATACATCTGAAAAAGGACATGTGCTTAAAATCTATAAAGACCTAGTACTACTTGGTAAAAAGAAGGAAAACACCCAATTAAAAAACAAGGATTCAACATTTTATTCTAGAAGATATATATGAAAATATTCACAAGAAAATATGTTCAATATCATTAGGAATTTGAAAAATGCACATTGATTCACAATGAGATAACATTTCTGACCTATTAGAATATCTAAAAATTTAAAGCTAGAATTTGGAGGACTGGCAACCCTCACACAGTACTAGAGAGAATGTAATATACACATAAGGCAGACACATAGGCATATATATACATTTATTTACAAAAAATCACATAAGTATATTCTAAAGCAATGTTAATAAGTGCATCATGGATATAAGCATTAATCTATGCTAGTTGTGGTAATATAACCCTAACAGAACAATGCAAATTGTTTTTCTAATATTTAACAATAATCACAATTAGTGATAATGATGACAATAATATGTTAAATCATTGTATGGCCAGTAGAGTGATTTTAAGATTTATATCTTAATTTTACATGTGAAGAAATTAAATTAAATTAGGTAACATATTAAATATATTTATTCGCAGAACTTAAAGTTATCAGGAATTTATCCCATTAAGTTTTACTGATAAATTCATATTATCATGACCCTGTATCAACTCTTAATTTTGGCCAAACATTGACATCTTTCCTTGGTGGTGGGAGAGACATAAATAAAGAATTTATCTATGATCTCTTATTCTACTCATGCCTGGACCTGAATATACTACCTTCATATAGATTGTTATTGAAAAAAACTCAACTCTATGGCATAGCAGGACTGAGAGAACATAGCTCATGAAGGCAGTTCTGGCTATATGTATTTTTCATATCTCTTATTCTGAAATCATGTCTACCAGGGCCCAATGGCATGCTAGGAGCTGAATTTGGGAAGGTGAATATTTTTCTCTCATACACAGCATGGCCTTCACTAGACCTCTAGGGGCACCTTGTGGTTCTTCTGTTGGACTTGTCAAAAACACTGTGTGGCATGTTTTTCATCATAGATATCTCTAGTAATATATGGTCCCCTGGGTCATGTAGTTGCACTGGCAGGGCTACACTTGATGCAGAGCTTGTTTGAGCTTTTGGCTGCACTTAACCCTGACATCCTTTTATGTCACTTAGTAAGTGAGTAATATTACTGCTATGATTTTTTTCAAACTATCATTTATTAACTGGAGCATGGGATGCTGGGTGGTGACTCAAGTTTCAAAAACAGACATCAAGAGGAATTGAAATTGAGAAGCTTATCACTCACAGTTTAAAGGAAGTAACTCACCTGCCTTAAGAAGGTGCACAGGTAGGTCAGACAGGCAAAATCACCAGAATTCAATGGTGTAGTGCTTTGGAGTTTGAAAGTAACACCAGACTGGTCAATTCAAACAAAATGAGCAGAGATTTGGTAAGCCACACAGGGTTTTTATTTAGAAGGAGCATCAGTGGAAGACTGCAAAGAAGGGGAGACTCTTCATCAGGAGGGCTGTTGGAGAAATTATTAGAAACTCACATTGGCTTGTGACTCCCCAGACTGCTATTTAGGACACTTCACTTGCAAGAGCATGCTAATTTCAGGTTAAGGTTACTGTAGGCTGCTTGGCCAAAACAGATGCCAGGCATCAATACCACGAAACAGTTTAGCTATACTTTTGACCATTAAAATGTATGCATATGTTGCTTCTAGAACCCAAAGATGCCTACTAGGCATTGTGCTTTCTTTTGAGTACTGGAAATTTTAAGAAGCAATAATTTGCTCTTTAAACCATCAAACATGCTCTAGACCACTGGTTCCCTGAAAATGTCCCTAATGCCATGTTCCTCTGAAACTCTTTGGAGATTATTTGTCTTACCAAATTCTTCAAAATTTGCAAACCCTTGCTCATTCAGTATGATTAACATGATACCATTAAAATAGTTGGCCAACATAATGTGTCTGACTTGTCCAGATGGTCCAGATTCCTCAGAGTTATTTTGTGATAGAAGGCATGAAAGTTAACATAGCCCAGGTACAAAACTATAAATGTGTACACCTGTCCATTTCATATAAATAAAAAATATAAAAATATAAAAAATATTTTTCATAAAAATTATTAAAATTATGCATATTTATGCTTGAATTCACGTTAATCTATTCTAGGAAGACATCACATCTGTCACATGTGCAGTTTCAGAGGGAGCTATTATAATGATAGGTTGAGTTTGCAGGAATCTACTATCCATTAAATTTTTGTAAGAACCAGTCTAGGAAATTATATGGGATATTACGGGGACTACCACTCTAGCATTCTTTAGGTTTTTAAATAATTTTTGCTTTTAATTTATTTCTGCTATTCTCCCTAACACGTGATATTGTTTCTGATGTATCATATTGGATGGAGCTGGGTTAGAAAAAGAATTTGGAGACTTCTTCATCGCCTTTGTTGTGGATTGTTTTCTTATCTTACAAGATTAAGAACAAATAAGGCCAACTACTAATTATATCCATTTTAATTATATTTTCTGAGAAAGAGAAATGACCATAGGATGCATTTGTGTTTTGTAAACTGAACCTTGACTAAGAAGCCATGTGCTCCCAGAATGGACAAGGTGAACTTTAAATCTCTGAGAATCGATATCAATTTTTACTATGCATCCAAACATTCTAAAATGTGTGTGTATTCCCTTTTACCTGGTGTATGGCTATTGAAATAAATGTCTACAGTGTCCTTTGAAGAAACACAGAAGCTTAATATTGTTGCCAAGATCCTTTTCTTTAGAGAATGGGCCTCACTTTTAAACAAAGAATTCCAAGTGAAAATTCTCTAAGGTCCTAAAACTAGGCAAGGAATTGTGAACTACCGCATAAGTAGAGTTTTCTCAGCCTTCTAATACTCTATTCTTGATTAGTTAAATAAATAAAGCAATGGATTTGTTGACTGTCCATCAGTATTGGCCCTAAAAACTATTTTGATTATCTATAGAGCTCTCTAAGTCAAGGCCCCTTGACTACACTCTGATCTTGAAAGTTCAGGACAATAATTGTGCTTACTATGTTTCTAATGGTTAAATGACCTTGCTTGATCTTTATTTATCAAGATATTTTTGTTCCCATAAAAAAAAGGGAGCCCAGTCTTGTAAAAAATCTTCTCTATCAGGTCTGGCCACTACTAATTTTTCTTTGGTAATATTAATACTTATAACCTTCTCTCTAATCCAATAGGAAAATGGAGTACTCTTCTTGTCTTCCTATAGTCAGATTAGTCAGATAATAGGGTAATGGGTTGAATTTTGTCATCTGAAAATGCATATGTTGAAATAGTCATCCCATGTATCTCCCAAAAAACAGTGTCAGCACTCATGTAATTAGTTGAATTAAGACGTGGTCTCACTAGAGAAGTGCCACCTCTAATACAATATAATGGGTGATTTATAAAAAGAAGAAATTTATACACAGGCATAGACACAGGAAGAATGTCATGTGAAGATGAAGACAGAAGGTGAGCTTATGCTTCTACAAACTAAGAAATGCAAAATATTTCCAGCAGACTACCAAAAATTAGGTGAGAGGTATGGAACACATACTCTTTCCCAGTCTTTGGAAGAAATCAGCTTCACTAACACTTTGATCTTGACTTTCTCACCTCCCAAACTGAAAGAAAACTGCCATTTGTTTAAGCCACCCTGTTTATGGTTCTTTGTTATGGCAGCCACAGAAAACTAATACAATAGACTTTTAGTATAATATTTCCCATCTGACATGCTCATTTACCTAAGCCTTTGGATCTCTCCTCAGTTGTCTGTAGTGAAATTTCTAACCTTTCTTCTTCACTCACTATGGGCCACTACTTAATCCAACTTTCCAAGGACCATCCTAGCAACATGTGAGCACTGTTTTCTGGCTACCTTCCCAGGATTAAATCCTGTTTTACATGTCAATCAACCCAAATTTTGCATTTTGGCTCCCATTTTATACTAACTTCAGGATACAGGACCATATTTTTCCCAGTTCCTGCTGGTTTGTTGTAGTTAGATCTTTTAATTCCTTTGGTAAATATCATATTTTGCTGTGTACAATGTGCTCCCATGTATACTGCACATCCAAATTTTTGCCCAAACTTTCAGGGGAAAAAAGCCTTTGTTTTAATTTTTAATTCAATTATTTATTTGTTTGTTTGTTTATTTATTTATTTAAGATTATATTTATTTTTTTAGAGAGGGAAAGGGAGGGAAAAAGAGGGAGAGAAACAGCAGTGCGTGGTTGCCTCTCATGTGCTTTCTGCTGGGGTCCTGGCCTGCCACCCAGGCATGTGCCCAGACTGGGAATAGAACCAGCAACCCTTTGGTTCACAGGCTGGTACTCAACCCACTGAGCCACACCAGCCAGGGCAATTTTTTATTTATTTATAATTAGAAACAAAACCAATTATTGCATTCCAGGGTATTATTTTGCATATGGGTATCATAATTGATTTCTAGTGTTACACTTTTAACGCCTAAGCACAAATAAAAGAATTAAAAACATTTCTGTAGATATGGAATTAACACTACTCACGTATAATGTGCATCCTTATTTTTCCCTCAAACATTTGGGCAAAAAAGTGTGCATTATACACGGCAAAATACCACAGTTCTTTTCTTCCTGTAGCAGGTCCGGGCCATATCTGATCAGATTATACAGGGTCCAACAGAAGTAATGCCTGCTTGAGTGTGGTTAGTAGGGTAATACTTTATAGTTTTAATTTGAACATTTCACCTAAAATGTCATAAAATGTGCTTGAGTGTGATATTTTTATGTTACAAAATTACATGCTTATGATTTTGTAATAAAAGGGATATTATTTGTGCTGGACCCTATATTTTAAACTTACTGTAATTATTGTTCTGGTCACCAAGAAAGAAGTTTGGGGTAGGTTATAAATCCAGGCAGTGGGAGGCATGATTTGTTTTAAAAGGCAAAAACATGTTAATTATCTCTAAGCACTGAGGGAATAGAATGAATGAACCACCATCATTTTAGCAACCACATATTCTTCAGGGGATCTGGGGATTCAAGATTTTTGAAATATTTGACTAGCATGCCCATAGTAAATCTCAGTATCCTACTTCTTCCCTATAGTATAGAATATTCTCCAAGATTGATAATTTACCCTTCTCTGGAGCTTTTGTTCAATAAAATTAAATCATGGTCCTGATCCTCAGCATGAGGAGGCTTCTACCTACCAGAGATCAGTCATTCTTTATATGTTACCAAGGAAATCTGTTGGTTTTTATACTTTTCCCAAAGTAGGTATTGCCTCCTTTCACCTTACATCTATTTATCCAACGATTTGAAAACCTTTAACAATATTTATTCTACTGCACAGTCATTATAATTTCCCCTTCCCTTGAACCTTTCAAATGCTTAAGATACAATACATACCAGAGTATTTTCTTTTATCAGTATCCTATCTGATTGTAAAGTATTTATAGAATGAGACTTACACAGACTTGAGAGAAAATGTTTGAAGAAAAAAACAAAATGCCAAACTGAGTGGAATGATATTACTACTCTTCTTGGAAACATATTCTTTCATATTATTTTTAAACACTTCAAACCTGAAAATGTGTAATTGTATTTTTCCAATATGTATTTAATTATTAAGAAATGTATTGTTTCCAACAAAGTCTTTGAAAAATAACTGTATGATAGATGAATTAACAAACTTAAAAATGCATAATCTATAGGTAATTATTGAAGGTGGAGGCAGAGAAAATTATGAAAGTGGAACTTGCTTACTGAAGATGTCCCAATTGTTTTCTAAATCATTTAACTATTTGGGATATCCATAGAACAGATTTAATGTATATATGTATAAATGCACACACCCACACACACACACATATATATGTGTGTATATATAACATATATATATAACAATTATGTCTTAATAAGACATTTCCTGCATGCAAAAGGAAGGGAGGAAGGAAAGAAGGGAGGAAGAGAGGAAAGGAAAAAAGAGAAGGTAAGAGAGAAAGAAAAGAAATTACATCTGAAATTTAAAAACAATATATCTTGAAACAAACAAAAATGGAAACACAACATGCCAAAACTTAAAGGATAAAAGAGACATAGCTCTAAGAGGAAAGTTTATAGCAATATTGAGAAAAAATAAAAATGTCAAATAAATGATCTACCTTTACAGCTCAAGGAACTAGGGAAAGACAAACAAACTAAGCCCAAAGTTAGAAGAAGGAAGAAAAATACAAATCAGAACAGAATAAATGAAATAGAGACTTGTAAAAGAATAGAAAACATCCATAAAACAAAAAATTAGCTTTTTGAAAATATAAACAAAATTGACAAACCTTTACCTAGACTAAGAAAATAAGAGAAGAGTCAAAATTAGAAATAAAAGAGTAAGTTTTATAACTGATGCAAAATAAATATAAAACATTGTGGGATAATTATGAATAATTGCATACCAACAAATTTGATAACCTAAAAGAAATCAATAAATTTCAAGAAATATAAAGACTACCAAGACTGAATCTTGAAAAAAAAAAAAAAAACCAGAAAATCTGAACTGACTAATAATAAAAAGGAGATTAAATCAGTAATCTAGCTAACAAACAAAAGTCCAGGACCAGATGGCTTCACAGTTGAATTCTACCTAACATTTAAAGAAGACTTAATACCAATTATTCTGGAACTCTTCTAAAATTATAGAGGAGGAAGTAATGTTTCCAATCTCATTTTATGAGACCAACTATACCCTGATACCAAAACCAGACAAGAACACTATAAGAGAAGCAAACTACAGGCCAAAATCCTTAATAAACATACATGTAAAAATGCTCAAAAAAATCACCAAATCAACAGCACATTTAATAAACATACCCATGATTAAGGAATATTATTTTCTAGGCTTCAAAGTTGGTTCAACTGAAATCTAATTGACTGAATTGGTGCTTTAAAATAGTACTTAAAATTATAAATAAAATTATGTATATTCTATGTTTTCATAACAGGAGAACTAGCCATTTTGCTATATTTTTATCAACTAGGTTTTTAAAATTTTAATCTTTATTGTGTTTTTTCCATTACTATTTAGTCCTCTTATCCTCCCGCCAACAATCACTACACTATTGTCTACGTTCATGAGTCCTTTTTCCTTTATTCTCAATCCTTCCACCCCCTAACCTCCTTCCCCCACTAGCTGACATCAACTAGGAGCCCTGGGATGTTGGGAACTGCCCTGCCTGGTTTCAGAAGCTATAATCCCCCACAGCTAAGGCTGAGTAAAAGATCTTGGGACCATAAGCCACTTAGGAGACAAAGCTTATCTTCCTTGTAGGGACACCACCTCTGCCTCTTTTTGCTTCACCTTGCTTGGCCCCAGGCAGATGACTGGTTAGCCAATGATAGGTAAGATTCCTCAAAAGAGAGGTGACCTAAGACAGGTACAGTAGCAAAGGGACCCTCAGGGAAGGACTCAGGAGGCTATAGAAAAAGAGGGTGATGGACCCTTGCCCCTCAGCTTTGACATAGCCTGAGTCCTCATTCTGTCTGTAAGAAGTCTAATCTCTTGGCTGCCTTGCTTCCCCTGCCTTACTTAAGCCTGAAACAATGCCTTAAGCCTAAAACAATGCTGGGGGTGGGTGCAGCCTGGTGCTGGAAAGGGCAGGTTCCCTAGGCTGATCAGGCCTAAGAAAGAATGCATAAAATCCTATGAAACCTACCTTGCTAAAACCCTTAATTTAAATGATAAAGGTCCAAGCAAGAAGTGAGTTTGTTCCCCAAAGTTTTATGGCCCTTTAACTATCTGACCCTGACTCAGAATAAGCCGCCAAAGTTCTTTGAATGTTATCTATTGTTTAATCATTTCTTCCTGACAGTAATTGGTGAGCTTTACATATACACCCTGTACTCCTGTGCAAACTGAAACTTGCCAATGAAAGCCTGTCATGGCAAGGGTTGAGGGCTCTTCTCTTAAGAGGGTGATTGAGGCACTCCAAGGTTCCCTCCCCTTCAGAGAGTGGCTGTACTGTCCCTTTTCCTCCACAGGACTCAGTAGTCCCTGTGAATTTGTCATGTCTCATCCACAATGTCACAGACCCCAGGAGCCAGGAGCCATGTCACCAAGAATTGCAGAAACAAACAAAAAGAATCACCTAAAATGGAAACACAAAGAAAGAACCCACAGTCAAAAGGAGTGGAAGACTCCCCAGTAAATGAGATAAATGAAATGGAAGCAAGGAAACTATTAGATATAGAATTCAAAAGAATGGTTATAAGGATGCTCAAGGGACCCACAGACAATTACAAGGAACCGAGTGAGAATTACAACAGTCAGAAAAAAGAAATAGATCTATAAACAAAAACCAGGAAGAAATGAATAATGCAATTTCTGAAATGAAAAACGCACTAGAAGGAATTACAAGTAGGCTGAATGAAGCAGAGGACTGAATTTGTGAACCGGAAGACAAGGTACAAAGAAATACCCAGGTACAGCAGCTGCATGAAAAAATATAGTAAAAAAATATGAAGATAGCTTAAGGGAACTACAGGACAACATGAAACACAACAACATTTGAACCATAGGAATACCAGAAGGAGAAGCAAAGGAGCATGGGATAGAAAACCCTTTTGAAAAAATAATGATAAAAATCTTCCCTAACCTTAAGAGGAGAAAAGCCATGCAAGTTCAGGAAGCACAGAGGATCCCAATCAAGATGAACCCAAGGAGATCTACTTCAAGACAAATCATAATTGAAATGCCGAGTTTTAAAGACAAAGAGAGAATCTTAAAAGCAGCAAGGGAAAAATAAGAAGGAACATACAAAGGAGCTCTGATAAGGCTAGCAGCTGATGTCTCAACTGAAACACTCCAATCCAGGAGAGAATGGCAAGAAATATTCCAAGTAATGAAAAGCAAAGGCCTGCAACCAAGACTACTCTACCCTGTGGGGCTCTCAAAATGGAAGGTGAATTAGGAAGCTTTCCAGACAAAAGAAGTCTAAAAAAATACACATCCTCCAACCCAGCACTGCAAGATATGCTAAAAGGACTACTTTAAGAAAAGGAAGAAAAACAGTGAGAGAGAGAACACAGGTACAACAGGTGAAAGATGAATAATTACCTATCAATAATGGCCTTAAATGTTAATGAATTGAATGTCCCAATCAAAAGACATAGAATAGCTGAATGAATAGGAAAACATAATCCATACATATGCTGCCTACAAAAGACCCACCTCAGAACAACAACAAAAAGAAAACCTACCCATATTGAAAGTGAAGGGTTGGGAAAAAAAATATTCCAAGCAAATGGACAGGAAAAAAAAAGCTTAGGTAGCAATTCTTATCAGACAAAATGGACTTCAAAAAAAAGCCATAAAAAAAGAGACATTGAAGGACACTTCATACTACTTGAGGAAAGAATATATATAAAAGACATTTACATTCTAAACATATAAGTACCCAACATAGGAGTACCCAAATATATTAGCAAAATCTTGGAAGACTTTAAGAAAGACATAGATAGGAACACACTTATAGTAGGGGACTTTAACACCCACTGTCAAGAATGGACAGATCTTCCAAACAAAATATAAAAAAGGATAAAGTAGAACTGAATAACACAGGAGATCAAATGGACTTAACTGATACATATAGAACCTTTCATCCCAAAGAAGCAAAATACACATTCTTTTCAAATGCACATTGAATATTTTCAATGATAGATCACATGAAAGGACACAAAACAAGCCTCAACAAATCCAAAAAAATTGATTTAAAACTTTTTATATAACAAATTTTATCTTGAAATTTGTTTCACCTTACCTTTTTATAAAAACATATTTTTACTATTTTTGTATTATATATATTTAAATTATATTCAATTATTCTAATATTTTATATTAGCTTATTTATTTTTTATTAAATGGAAATGCCATGAAGACAATAAAGCTATTACTTTCTATCATATACAAATATATTTTTTATGCTTAGGTTAATTTAACTTTTCCTTCCTTTACTATTATATTATGTATTTTATACATATACTTTTATATTGAATATGTTTTAGAAAGCTTAATAAACATCTACAATCACAATAATACTAACTGGTTGACATCTTAAACTACTTGCTACAATGACATACTATTATGGCACAAAACATTCCTGCCACTAAGACTGTGGTGCTTTGTTTTGCCGTGCTTAGAAGCAACTAATTACCAAACAAATACCTTCTATAAAAGATTCTTCTCTCATTTGATTGAAGCTTACTTTGAAGATAATACATATGTATATTTTCTTGCAGAGCAACAGAATATATATACATTTCATTTCCATGAAGAATCTTTCTGGCCATTCACAGATTCTCAGTTTCAGCTATATAGTGATTAATACTCTCTTTGAGACATCAAATTAAGACTTTCAACAAACATTTCAACCATGTGAGAGAACAACAGAACAAAACTGTATCCTTTCATGTTTTAAAAATTCAATTAGGGTATATTAAAGGCACATGAACCAATCATATTTATATGATCAAGAGCTTGTCATTAGTTGTAAGTTAGCAGGACAATTCATTTCCATGACTACTGATATCAAATCTCATGTTATTTTAAATATAAAGTAATATTTCTAGAACTCCTGAAACATAATACATTGAAATGGATTTATTAAGCTTAATAATTTCTGCATTTTCCACCATAAATATTATACTTTCTGTGATTCTTTTGTAGATGTCATTCATGTATTATCTCTAAAATCACATAGGAAAGATTTTGAACTCCCACACAGTTCCATCCACGCGAACATTCCTGCTTTTTAAGAGTCAGGCTTCTCCCATAGGACCCAGAGAGACTGAGAAACACTGTCTTAAATAATACAATTGATTATTATAAATACAGGTAAAAATCATAACTATTGCCTTTAAATATACTTTTCCTTGCCTCATGTTAGTAAAGATTAATGATAAATTGCTTTCATATTAAATACTAAAAAGAAATGGTTTTGGTTTCATATAATTTTCTTAATCCCTCTTTCAGAATTGCCTATACTACTATTAAATTATGGCTAAGACGATACTATGTTGCAGTACCTAGCCAAAGCATATTGTCCACTGACGCATTACTCTTCTACTTCATAAACTTTTCTATAAGTAAAGAAGATACATATCTATAATAATCCAGTGGAGTAAATGAAATGTTTCTCTTTCATCTGTGGGCTCTATGAAACACCTCATACAGAGTTCATATGTACTAAAAGCAAATAAATATTTACTATTTAACTCTTTTAGTCAAGTAAGCCCTGGTTTCCATATATGTATATATGGAAGAAATGTGTGTATGTATATATATATTTCATCACTCACTGTACCCAAAATTTGGCAAGGGACAACAAACCATGGAGGGTTGCAGGTGGCAGTCTCTTAGCAGCAGAAACAAATTTTCTTGAGAAAACATTTCGTCAAAACTTCATTTTGAAACCACATGTTTTGTCATATTAAGGACAATATTCAAGAAAAAAAGTTTTGCTAACATACAGACAGAAAGAGCGGAAAACTAGTTACATGGCGGTTATAATCTAAAGAGGAAGATTAGATAAATTGGGTTACTAATCTCATTTCCATCACATGGTATTAAACAGGGCCAGATCTAAGCAAAATAGTGTACTAGGTAATTCCACAGGCCACAGCTACTCTTCCATTGCTTTACCATACCTTCAGTTGCTCTCACTTTTTCTAAGCCCCAGAAGAATTTAGGCTCTCCAACCTCCATGAAGCATCTATAATTTTCAAAGTTCACACTGACAAGATTTTGCATTTACTTTCTTCATGGGGTGTTGTCATTTTAAATACAATAAACTCTTACACTAATTGAGTGTATCCCACTGATTCAATTGTAAAAATCAGAAATAACTAAAAATAAATTATTTTTCCTTTATAAATGTGATACCATTTATAGTGTTTTATTTTACCAATACTTCTTTTGACTGTAGACAGGGCTGTGAATTTGTTCTTTAACCATTTTAGGAAAATGTGTATAACATTATCAATAGTTAGTAAATAGGAGTACAATGACTGTTAAATATGGTATATAATTATCAGATGATATCCTTAGCACTTTGTCTAGCTTTCCATCTTATTTGTTTTTGGAGCATAGTATTTTATTTTGATTAAAAGATCAGTGTATTGTAGTAGTTAAGAATATAGGTCCTTCCTAGGTAAACTATCTAAACATCACTTTACTCACCTGAAAAATAAATATATATTTTCCATCTAACAAAGGTTTTTATAAGGAAAAATTGGAAAACACTTATAAAACACTTAAGACTAGACTAAAATTAAGTACTTAATAAATATTAGCTATCAAAGCTAATATTATTTAACTATAAGGTAATATTATTAAAGTAATGGATCATAAGCATGTATAAATGGTTATAAACAGGATAACAGTATGCCCAATATCAAAATACTGAACTTGAATATTTTTCAACAATTACTGATATGACTAACTTCTTTCTAATGTTTTAAATATATGTAAAGTAGATATGTTTCTTGCTTAATACATTTTATAAGTATATAATTTCTCTATTGTGTGTTTATCTTGGAAGAACTTTCTTTCTTTTATAAATATATTCCTTCATATTGAACCTGCTTTGAATATTTTGTTTAAGGAATTTAATTCTAGTTTTAAAAGAATGCCATAACAATTTTTATTTTCTTTAATTCTCCTTTATAATTTTTTCCAGGAGTACATAGCTTAAATAAAATATATCAATTATAATAAAAAACCTACTAAAATTCATGCACACTAGTTTTTTATACTTGTTTGATAAAATATGATGGTGATAAATAAGGTAAAAATGATATTCATGGTCACAGAGTATAAAATAGTTAAACATTTGGTTTATATGTAATAGTATAATAACTTAAAAATGTCATCATCAACAAACAAATTTAACAACAAGCAGAAAAACAGAAAAGATTTATCTGAAGTTACAGGAATGAGTTGTGTAAAAACACCAGGTGAGTCAGCTCAGTGGATACAATTAGAGGAGAGTTTGCACAGGGTAAAAATGGACAGAAATTTGAGTTTCTCCCTTTGAGATAGAGCTGACAAAGGTAAGGCCAAGGCTGCACAGTCCAAGAGAAGGCAGGGCACAAACTTAAAAACTGTGAAAGAACATTCAAGAAGTTTGTTAGTTCTAATGTTATATGGCAGAGTTAAGGAAAAGCATTGGGAAAAGCACACTACCATCCTCGGACATTACTTTTCTAAGAGCTAGTACACCTAAAGGGAAAAAAAAAAAGTAGCCCTGGCTGGTGTAGCTCAGTGGATTGAGCAATGGCCTGCAAACCAAAGGATTGCAGTTTCCCAGTCAGGGCACATGCCTGGGTTACAGGCTAGTTTCCAGCAAAGGACGCATGAGAGGCAACCATACATTGATATTTCTCTCCCTCTCTCCTTCCCTTCCTCTCTAAAGATAAATAAATAAAATCTTTTATAAAAGACAAAAAAATAAATTAAACATGTTTTTAGTTCAATTAATTTAAATAGGTATTATTTAAAAAATGATTATAAGTTAGCTTAAAGTTTTAAGATATTATTGAATTTATATTTTCTATTCCTTTCGAACTGTTTGTGGAAAACATCTATTTTTATTCATCACAAAATATTCTCCCAAAAACTTTGCTCTTTCATGAAAAATGATTGCCTGCTCGTATTGTGCTCATATTTCACTTAAAACTTTCTATTACAATATCAATAGATTTCATGTACCTCAGTATACTTTCAGTATGTTTCTGTAATATAACATTGAGTTTTCTCTTCTTTTTTGTTGATTTTCTTACAGGTTAAATGTAGAATATGTTTTCTAGTTGACTGCTATAAGGTTGAGTTAAAACATTAAAAACACTAATTCTCTGAATTAAGTGGTCTAAAAAGAGAATAAGATAAATAATAAAAACATATTAAACATAGTTTTTCCAATAAAAACTGTTCTCAGAAACAACAATTTAGTTCCATCAATAAGAGAGCATGTGAGTTTACAATTTGCTGGTGAAGCATTGTGTATATTATATCTGGTTTCCTAAAGAAGTAAATAAAGCCTCAGTAGGCATTGTGGGTAAAATGTAAACATAGGAGACTTGGTAGTAGAAAGCAAAATTCAATTTATCTTTTTTTTCTTTAATTTTTTTTTATTTTAATTGTTTTTCAGTACAGTTTTCTGTCTTTTACTCCCATCCCATACCACCCCCCAGTACTCCCGCCTCCCTCCCCTTTCCACCCCCCTTAGTTTTGTCCATGTGTCCTTTATACTTGTTCCTATATTCCCCTCCCTTTTTCCCTGACATTCCCTCTCCTCTCCCCTCTGGATACTATCATCCCCTTTTCTATTTCAATGTCTTTGGCTATATTTTGCTTGCTTGTTTGTTTAGTTGCTTAGGTTCCTGTTAAATTTATCTGGGGGTTACTTTTAAAAATTATATTTGTCCCTCACCTTTTTAAATTCTGATACAATGTCCTGGCATGTTGTTATTATTATTTTTCTCCTCACTTGAGGACATGCCCACTGAATTTAGAGAGGGGATGGGAAGGAGAGAGAGAGAGACATCAGTGTAATAGAGAAACATTGATCAGTTGCCTATCATATGGGTCCAGACTGGGGACTGAACCCACAACCCAGGCATCATGTACCATGATAGGGAGGAGACCCTGCAACCTTTTGATTTGCAAGACGATGTCCAACCCACTGAGCTGCACCAGCCTGGACCTGGTGTATTGTTAATTGAAAAAACAAAGGGAAAGTTCCCTTCACTGATACACCAAAAATAACTAAGAAATTACCAAACATATCGTTGCAATAATCACTAAAACTGTGTAAAAATCAGAAAAAGGAAAAGGAAGGTAGGGAGGAAAGAAGGAAGAAATGGAGGAAGGAAGGAAAGACAGAAAGGAGGAAGGGAGGAAGGCAAATCTGAGGAACTAAAGAATCCTGAATATTATTAACATAACAGAGATTTTTAAAATGTAATGCTAAGATGTCACTCTCACCAAACTACTTATTTCATGAAAAAGTCTTCCACAACAATGGAAATAAAAAGTTTTCTACTTTATTTTAGAAAGTACAGAAAATTTAGGTCTTGCTACTTCCATCAAGCATTTTCTTATCTAATCATTAATATCAAAATGTTAGCAATGAAAGAGAAGTGAGCTAAGTGACAGTTTCCTTTATGTTCTCTCAGCAGATACATGCTTAGTCATATTACACCATCTACTACACAAGTATTAGAGCAGCAAATGGTGAAAAAAACAGTGGTGAGGTATCATTGGGGAAAGTCCGCCAAAAAATAAAAGAAGTTTCCAACCATGACAAGAAATATAAACAAAGACTTGAGTGGTCATTCCCCATGAAGCACAGATAACTAGGAGAGAAATTGAAGTCAATGAGAATTTAGAGTTGATAATCCAGGTTGGAGGCCCCACTGCTACATCCTTTAGTCTGCTGTACTGTAAGAAATAAACACTGCAAAAATAACACTTGAGTGAAACCAAGCTGTCCTCCAACACACAGATCAATATTGTTTGAAAAGAAGGAATTGTTGCTGAAAGGGGTGTCCAGAGAAGGGAAGCACTTTTGGTGCATGTGCACCTATCTTGATTTCTTTAACTGTCCAGTTGGAATTAATCATGGCAGGTATTAATACAGGTATTGCAATAGAATTCATAACCCTGCTTTCTTCTACCATAATTTTCTCTAGTACTTGAAATACACTTCAAAAAAGCAGTTTCACTATCTTTAGGAATAGATAACATGACAAGGAATGATTGGGGTAAAGATAGTCAACCAAATGATGCAACCAAGGATATCAGAGGACGATAATAAGTTATATAACTTAATATAATGTTCCCATTCCAGTAATTTAGTGTCATTATTAGAGTCTTCTTGTGGTGATGGTGCTGCATCACAGCCCAAAAATGCACTTCAGCAGCTTAAAGGGATATTTAAATCTAAATTACATTATAAAAATGTATGATTTTTCAAAGTCTGGTATTTTTTATATCTAGTTATACCTCCCACTGAATTCCAAAATGAGACTTCTATTGTATTACAAATAAGCCAGTATTTGTTCATGCATTTTACATTGTTCACATGCAGAATCTACCTCTGTTCTGTACAATGTCCCTCTTGTTGTCCAGCCTCATTCAGCATTTCTCCATGCCTGACTTCCTCAGGAATGTTTCTTGAATGATGATGGTTTCCTATAAGGGGCATTCCTATTAAATGACTATCTGGAATGTGAATGTAACTTACTGTCATGTTCTCTAATAATATCAGCATAATTTAGCATAGTTATCTGATCATATTTCAGTGCTTTTACATATTAGATTTTTTTTTTACAATTCTGAATGTAAACAATTAGTCTCCCCAGTTGGATTATTAATTATTTTTGAGCAGGGAGTTTAACAATACCATACACAAATTCATTTCTTTTAGTAGGGTTTCATTAGAACATAGAAACCATTATGGAATGTCTCTGTGTAATTTGTTTGATATTTAGCATAAAAATATGGTTCTTTAAAATTAAATAGGCTATTGGATCTAAGTCAAACATGGATGCCACAGCTTTACCTACAGCTTTCAGAAAATCAAAAAAGTGTCCCTCTTATTCAGGTAAGGAATTGCAAGATTTTACTACAGGCATGTACAGCTTCCTACCATAATCAGGCAGGTGGGTCAGAAAGAGACTTCAAAACCATTGCTAAAATTCTATCTCCCAAGCCCATCTACCTCTGATAATGTTGGAATAAGAATATTACCTTGATCTCTCTCTGAGCATGTAGATATCACATGATTTCACCTCATTAGTTCACAAATGAGGTGGCTCTATGGTCAAAGAAGTCTGGGTAACAGAGTTCCTAGACTTATAGCTCTGGTAATAGAAGGAAAAGTATATGGAATAATTGCATTTAAGGAATTTTAATAAACTGTTCTCAGCTGTTGGCTGTATATTTGAATGGGAGTGTGCCTGAATTATTTGAAGTCATTTATCTCATAAAACATCCTTTCTACGAATTAGTTAACTCTTACAAATGAAATATTTTAAGATTAAAACTATTATGTATTTGTATAAATGAGTCCTTCAGTTAGGAAGAGCTGGTAATAGAGAGTTCTGTGGTTCCCTGTACAGATAGAATGACTACCCTACTTCTCAGACAGAGCAGCTGGTGTGAGCAACACCCCAGGAGAAACTAGGAGATGGATCCAAGATTCCTATAGGTGAATGGGACTATGGGCAGTGAGTAACTGAACCTAAAGATTTATGATGACATAAGATATTTCAAAGTTTCAAAGATCACTCAAGAAGCAGAAGCAACTATACTCCCTTTTCCAAAGCTTAACACCACTCTGGGGATGGTGTGAAATGACACGTGAGGTTCCAGTTAAGATTTTACACAAGTTCAGTGGAATGGTGACACAAAGTGAATCTTTAAATGAGGCATAGAAATCTGTATAGTTATATTTTTGCTACACTTAAGCAGAAATTAAGGTTACTACTTTTTAGTACAGATCTGTGTTGCTTAGGTTTAGGGTTTATAAAGTTGAAGAAAGAACTTCATGGGGGCTCTAAATTTATATTGAATATGTTTCTGTTTGAAAGTATCAGTCTTTGAACAGTAAAGGTAAAATATGTCTGTAAGGCAAAAATGCTAGGCGCTGCTCCTCACACAGCTTTGGAGAGCAAGTTTATATCTTTATTCTTCTATTTGTCTGATTGGATTATTTCAGTACTAAAGATTTCATCAGTTTTATCTGAAAGCATTAATTCTTCAGTTGATGCATAATTTTGGAGTCATACTGTGATAATATTTGGTGGTACTATGTAAATATAAGTAATACTTTTATTTTATAGTCATACATTTTTGTTTTGCAAATAAGTAAGAAAATGATCAAATATTATCTAATTAGTAACAGACCCAGGACAGAATTCATATTTTTATTTCCAGTGTTTTTCTTCTTCAGTGTGCCACCAGTAAGATAAAAATTCTAGCTTTATCTCATTACTACTTTTGCTATGGGCCTAGATAGCACTGATTATCCAGGATAAATGACAATTTAAAATAAAAAGAAAGAATTTATAAAAGGAAATGGTAAATAAGTTGAGCCTTGTTTACCTTGATCTTGATTTATCACCTCAAATGAAAGGAAAAAGCATTTTTTTAATAAATGTAAGATTGAGAAATTTATAAGGTGTAGACTTTATTGTTTAAAGGGAAGTAATTATTTGGCATACTATAAAGGCTTGTTTCAAAAAAGTTTATAAATACCTTAATTTTGCTCAGAAATATTTTGAAAAGTCAAACTGCTAATGTTAATAATTTCATTATTATGTGCATTAAATATTCATTTACTTCAAATAAATAATCAAAATATCTTCAAAGGAGGTTACCAACAACCTATAAATATAATTGTATATATTGTTGATGCTCCATAGTTTTGTGTTCATATCAGAATTACCAGTTTAAATCTCAATAAATTCAAGGCGAAAATTCACATCCAAGAACCTTGTTTTGAGCCTGAACAGTGTGAATAGGCAGACTGCATAGAATGCTTGCATTCGGACCTGCTGTTCTCCATATGTTTTTTTCTAGAATCATATTCGTGTTGTGGGGATTATCATCTGTTGCCAGGACATCAAGAAGTAGTAGATGATTCCAATAAACTTCAAATACCTCATTTTTATAACCACTTCTGAATCTGTAAAACTGACCAGGTGAAAGTATTTCATTTTATAGTAATATTTTAAAAAATAATGTGTCAAAATTTATTTTGTTAATTCCCATTCAACGTTACTCACAGCAATTGCATAGAAATTTACATTTACATAGTTTTCACCTAAAACATAACTATTTCCAATACTATTGGAATCACTTAGTATTCTATTTCACAGCATTATATTTCTAAATCTAAATTATCAGTCATACAGATTACTAAGGTAATTGTAAAAATTAATTTTGTACATTTGCTACAAGTCATTATTTTAATGAATACATTTGTCTCTTTAAAATCCATTGGACTAAACCATTATCCAGGTCAGCTTAAGTATCTTAACAAAATTTACTGAATAAGTAACATTAAATCATGCCATTAGTATAAATGCACAGGTTTGGAAAGGTCAGGGAACAAGAGCTTAGCTTGGAGAACTGTAAACGAAGTAAACTGAGCTGGGTGCGCTTTGGAGCAGAACAAAATGAAGCTCAGACAGAGTGAGCAAAGCTCAGCTTTGTTAGAAGCCCAGTTAAGCTGACACAGAACAGTGCTGTGCTCCAAAGAAGAGTGGGAACTCTAAGGAAAGTTTATAGGCCGTCAACAAAATCCATTATAGTTTCTCTATGTACAAATGGACCTTAGCTATTCTACCCCATCTGTAAACTGTCTGGACAAACAGAGAGGTATTGCTGAAATATAATACTGGTGGGTTAATTAGAGGGGGGAAAGTAGGCTTTTTTTATTAGACTACTGTTTTCTCAATTTGTTTTTCAAAAATAAGTTATGTAGAACTCCACTTCCAGCCATAATAGATTGTGTCACTTGATCAGCCTTAACATAATACATTTTAAAATAGACAAAATATAAGCAAGTTTTTTAGGTATTGGAAAATAGCAAGTTTAATTACATACTTTATTATAGGAAGAAAAATCATGAGGTGAACCATATGATCTGCCTTGCTCAAACTACATTGAACTCGAGTCCAAAAAATCAAAGTGTTTCCTGAACAAAATGAGCAGATCAACAGAAGCATCTGAAATCTCAGGACAGTTTCTTAGGGAAGAAGTATCTATGAAAGTGGGAAGTTCTCCAAAACTATTTTCAGACTTCTCCCATGAATCCTTGGATAACAGGTAGGCTGGATATGCATGGGACAAACGCTCAAGGTTTGTATAGAAAGTATCTTTGTATCAAGTCTACTATACAGGTTTGAGGAATAAACAAATAACACTAGAAGCCAAGCAGTGTTGGGAAAATTTAGATTTTTGGTTCTTCCAGAGAAGAGAGATATGTTTATCACAAAAAGCATCTGAATGATGCCAGCTGTACATGTGAGAATCACAACGACCAAACATGAGAAAAAATCATCTTCTAGATATGTTATAAAAAAGCCAAAAAACCCAAGGCTTTACAAGGTTTTTACAGAATTGAAGAGGTTGGATTTTAAGTCATGTCGAATTAGAAGGTCTTCAAAAAGACCTTGGACATCTGTACACTACTGCCCTTAAAAATTGTAATTTTAACACAACAAAAGATTAACATGATTAGTCAGTACTTCAACTACTTCCTAGAAACAAAATAAACACAACATAGGTCACAGGAAGATAGCACAAACTGGAGTCTCTACAACAGCTAATCTTTATTGTAAACCGTACAATTAAAAATTGTTAGCCATGCAAAGAAACCTGAAAATATGATCTATAACCAAAAATTTAAGCCATCAACAAAAAAACTTTGAGATGACACAAATATTGAACCTACCAGATGATGATTTATAAGCAGATGTTTATAAACATGTCCATAAACTTAAAAAAATATGTGCTTAATGAATACATAGGTAAATTCAGCATAGAAACAGACCCCATAAATACAAAGCGAAGTGGAAATTCTATAGTTGAAGTATGTAGTAATGAAGACAAACAATTCATTAAATGAATACTGACAAAATACAGAGTTAGTTAACTAAGGAGCTTTCAATGTAAACAATTATATATGAGGAATAGATAGAAAAAGAAAGTATATTAGAGACTCAGGGAACCTGTGGTATAATACCAAATATCTAATATGTCTGTTTGTTTGTTCTATTACAGTTGTCCAAATTTTTCCCTCATTGCTCCCCCTTGTCCCATTGACACAGCCACCTGCACTCCCACAGTCAATCCCCAACCTTTTGTCCATATCCATGAGTCCTTTATACATGTTCCCTGACTTCGTTCTTCTTCTTTCCCTCATTATCCCTCTCCCCCTTCCTTTCTGGCACTGTCAGTTTGTTCCTTATTTTCATGCCTCCGATCCTATTTTGCTTGTTTGTTTATTTTATTCACTAGATTCCTTTTGTAGGTGAGATCATATGGTATTTGTCTTTCACTGCCTGGCTTATTTCATTTAGCATAATGCTCTCCAGATCCACCTATGCTGTCATGAAGGATAGAAGTTCCTTCTTTCTTTCTGCTGTGTAGTATCCTATTGTGAAATGTACCATGGTTTTTTGATCCACTCATTTACTGATGCACATTTAGGCTGTTTCCAGCACTTGGCTATTGTAAATAGTGCTGCTATGAACATATGGGGTACATAAGTTTTTTTGAATTGGTATTTCAGGATACTTAGGGTCAAAATGCTGCTCCATTTTTAGTTTTTTGAGGAAATTCTATACTGTTTTCCATAGTGGCTGCACCAGTTTACATTTACAAAAAGGAACTAGGGTTCCCTCTTTTCCACATCCTCACTAGCATTTGTTGTTTATTGATTTATTAATATGGCCATTCTGGCCAGTGTAGGGTGATATCTCATTGTGGTTTTAATTTGCATCTGTCTGATGACTAATGATGTTGAGCATCCTTTCATATGTCTATGGGTCATCTGTATGTCCTCCTTGGAGAAGTGTCTATGTAGGTCCTTTGCCCATTTTTTAACGGGATTATTTATCTTCCTGGTGTTGAATCATATGTGTTTTTATATATTTTGCAGATCACACTCTTGTTCAGGGTACCTTTGGCAAACATGTTCTTCCATATGGTCGGTTCCCTTTTGACTTTGATCCAAATAGCCTCAGTAATCTTGAGAAAAAAGAACAAAATGAGAGAGATCACAATACCTGATATCAAACTATAATACAAGGCCACTGTAATTTGGTGCTGACATAAAAACAGGCACATGAACCAATAGAACAGAATAGAGAGTCCAGTGATGAACCCATGTCTCTATGGACAATTAATATTTAACAAAGAGGGCATGGCTATACAATGGTGTAAAAGCAGTCTCTTCAATAAATGATGTTGGGAGATCTGGACAACTACATGCAAAAAAATTATACTAGACCACCAACTTATACCATACTGCAGAATAAACTCAAAATGGATAAAAGACTAAAAATAAAAGTTGTGACACCATAAAAGTCCTTAGAGGAAAACACAGGCAGTAAAATTTCAGATATCCCACATAGCAATATTTTTTCCAATATAGCTCCTAGGGCAAGGGAAATGAAGAAAAAATAAAGAAATGGGACCATATCAAATTAAAACAATAATTTAAAGAGTAGTTATATATGCATATGTATATGTATACGTATACATATATGTATATGTATATGTATATTGTATATATACATACACACACACACCCCTACAAGGTTTCACAAAGAATAGTGACTGTGGCAGAAGTTTGAGCATGAAATGAAATGACATGAAAGGAAGAGAAAAATAAATCAGTATTTCCTGAATTTAAAATTTTAAAAATGCATACTTGACATTGAAAATAAACCTTAATTTCTCATATCAGCACACATAAGTGCTTTAATGCATTGCAGCTTCTTGGCCATCTGTAAAAATAAAAAAAAAATAAATTAAAGATATTTTTAATGAAATAAGCTGCCAGACAGTCATGATTCTGAATAGTACTTAACAAGGAAGTGATTTTCTTTGCTCTTTAAGCATGATAAAACAAGGCATGTTTAATGGCTCCACAGGGATGAAAGTTTGTTTTCAAATCTGCCTGGGAAAATGTTGACTTTGAAAAATATTTATTTTTATGTTCTGAGATTAGAATTTTACATTTCTTGTTTTTGTACTTTTTTAATAATCAAAAGATGAACAAATAAAATGTGTAAAGAAATAAGGGATAATTCTCTTTGAAAGATAAGAAAAGTTCCAACAAAATACACAAAAACAAACATGATGTCTTTGTTTAAAATGTTATCTAGTATTAACAACAGCAAGAATTAAGCCAAGTATTCAGCATTTCCTCTTGATCATCAGTCGCTATTTATTTTCAAACAGATCTTTGTAATGTGTTTGCATTATACACAATACTGAGAAAAAAACCCAAAACCTTTTGATGATTGTTAGAACCTGCTCATAGTGGTTCCCACTTTAACAAATGGATACACAAACACACATACATATAGGTTACAATTCCTGATAATGTGTTTCAATAAAGAAACAATGTGGATTTTTAAATCCTCACCCAGGGAAATGTTTATTGGTTTTAGAGAGAGAGCAAGGGAGAGAAAGACAGAGACATCGATATGAGAGAGAAACATCTATTGGTGCCACCCATATGTACCAAGACCAGGGACCCAGCTCTCAACCTGGCTATGTGCCCTCACCATGGATCAAATCCACTACATTTTGGTGAATGGACAATGCTCCAACAAACTGAGTCACCCAGCCAGGGCTGGAATTGTTTTTATGAGTTAGTAGATATGTCCAATAAGAAGGGGAAGGGTTGTCAAGGAACATTTATAAAGGACCCATAGACAAAGCTAATGGCCGGGTAGGATTAAGTGTGAGAGGTGGGGATGGGTAGGGCAGAGGAGAGAGTGTTATGGGGGAAATGGGGACAACTATGGTTGAACAACAATAATAAAATGAAATTAAAAAATTGTCTTATGTTTTCTTCTATCTCCTTTCCAGCTCAAGAGATTGTTACAATTGTAGATCATATCAGAAAAACATTGGGAGACATTTAGATAAACCAGAATATTAGAGCCATAATGTATATTATCATCGTAAAAATGACAAATTTCTAGATGATTGTTTTCAAAACTAACTGTGCTTTAAAATAGTAGGAAATGTTTAGTTGATATTATGATTCAAATACTTTATTATTTTAAAATTAATCAAGCCAATTAGAGTTTTATTTACTCTAAAATGTACAAACTTAAAAATTATACTGAGCCTGATTGATGTGGCTTAGTGGATTACGTGTTAGCATGTAAACCAAAGGGTCACTGGTTTGATTCTGTCAGGGCACATGCCTGGGTTGTGGGCCAGGTCTGCAGTTGGGCATGCACGAGAGGCTACTCCACATTGATGTTTCTCTCCCTCACTTTCTCCCTCTTTACTCCTCTCTCCACAAATAAATAAATATGTAAAACTATATACTCAACACATTAAAATTACTGATAAAAGATAAAAGGGAATTTCTAACAACATACTTTAATCAATATTGTACTAGTAGTTGTATTGTTTCTTCATTCATGTATTTAAAATCTATTCTCAACTTCCAGAAAGTGGATCTCAGGGATTAGCATCTAAAAATCCTAATCTAGTTCTATGATTTCTTGCTATTTTTAATTCCAAAAATCTCAGAAAAAATAAATACCTCAGAATGGTAACATTTTACCTGAATTTACACTAAAATGTCAAAAGTATTGTTGATGCTAAAGCTCTTGCCTTGCACCATTTTGCATAGTACACATTAGCTTTAAAAACAATTAAATATTTAATCATTGCATTGTACTTAACATATATGCTTCCTTATTATCACTTACTCTAACAGCGATCCACTCATTTTGTTTCTGTCTACAAATTAAAACAAAATGGATAAATCTATTAGAATCGGGCATTATTTTATTCCACCCCACTAAATACATACAATACGCCACCTGTTCTGACTCCCATCCAATTTTGTGAACTTTATTTCTATGTTCCAGGAATGCATAAATTCCTGCAATATACAAAAAATTGACTCGGTATTATACAACACATTGACTTCTAGTTTCTGCTCAGAGGTAAAGAGAGCTAGAAGTAGTTCCCATCCCTGCAGAGAGAGGAAAAAAAGCAGAACAGTACAAATGGATGACTATTCATGAGCTTAGAAAACTCAGGTTCCAGGAGAGAGTCATAATTGGAATCTAGAGACGTAGAACTTAAGTATTCACTTAATCAGGCAAATGCCACTGGACACAATATATTCTAATAGGATATTAGACTACTAATGTTGACAAATTGCTGGCATAGCATGAACATACAAATCTCCTGAATGCAGAAATCCTGGACTATCTCCACATTTATAGCCTTTTTATCCAGAGCTCACTAGGCTGTTGCAAGGGAGGGTTAGGGAGAAAATGAAGAAGGTATCTGACCCACTTATTCAGGCCAGTGGAGTGAACTAAGTTCAGGGTAGCAGCCATAGTTAATTCCTGCCAAATCTGTTTCCACTATCCCTTACAAAATAAGAGAGGTATTTGTAGGATAAAGGATACCAAGAACTGTGGCTCAGTGCAAGGCTGCATTGCCATCACAACTGGGAGAAGGAAGGGCACTGCTAATTCATCTAACCCAGCTATTTTCAACTGTGTGCCACAAGACATTTTAAAACATTCAATACTTGACTATTGGTCAGAGGCACTGACATTTTCCCTTAGATTGTCAAATGAAAATATGACAATAGCCAACACAATAATAGCCATGTTGTGTGAATTAATCAAGATTATAGTTATTTTTTTTGTCAGAACAGCAATACACACACACACACACATATATATATATACACTAGTGGTGAGGACAAATAACACTTCCTTTTTATCACAAACTCGTTTATTACAAAATCATAAGCATGTAATTTCATAACATTACAACATCACACTGAAGCACACCATATGGCATTTTAAGTAAAATCTTCAAATTAAAACTATAAATTGTTACATTCATATTAATACCACATAAACCACAATCAAGCAGGCATTACTTCTGCCCGACCCTGTATGTATGTATGTATGTATGTATGTATGTATGTATGTATGTATGTATGTATTTGTGTGTATATATGTATATATATTGTTGTTATATGTGTATTATATACAAATAAAACATATAAAATAATATATAAATAAATACATATTTGTTGTACCACAAAATTTTAATAATCAGTTTATATGTGCAATAAGATGGAAAAGTTGAAAATGACAATCTAACTTATGTCACGTAAGTAACAAGATAATTTTCAAAAGGAAGATTTTCAACAGTGTAGCATAAGGATCCTGAAATTTACCTACTGCATATGAGAGAAAGGAATGAGGTGAAGGTGGAGTTCATACGTAGATAAGAGGCAAAAATACCTGCAAATGTCAGAAAACAGACCCAGGAAACAAGTTATCACTGACTCATGTCAGATGAAACATTTCCTTTGAAAGGTCCTGTAATGTTCATATAAAATTAATCATGGTCACATATATGTTTAAAACTAAAACAAAATATTGCCTTACATCACCCGCCCTCTCAAAAAGTTATGAACTTCTCTGTATCCTTAAATACGGTATGTGACTAATGAGACAGCAGGGACTCTGTCCTATTCAACTTGCATTCAGTGCCTTTCATTTTCTTTTTTGTTGTTGTTGTTTAAGTGCAGTTGTCTCCATTTTTACCCCACCACTTCCCCTCGCCCCATCTCTCCCCACTTCCCACCCTCGACCCTACCCTCTTTGGCTTTGTCCATGTGTCCTTTATACATGTTCCTTGATAACCCTACTCTATTTCCCCCCTCAACACTTTCCCCCTCCCTCTCTGGTTACTGTCAGTTTGTTCTTTATTTCAATGTCTCTGGTTATATTTTGCTTGCTTGTTTTCTTGATTGGTTTCACTTATAGTTAAGATCATATGGTATTTGTATCTTACTGACTGGCTTTTTTCACTTAGCATAATGGTCTTCGGTTTCTTCCGTGCTGTCATGAAAGGTAGGAGCTCCTTCTCTCTTTCTGCTGTGTAGAATTCTATCGGGTAAATGTGCCACAGTTTTCTTATCCATTCATTTACTGACGGGAATTTAGGCTGCTTCCAGAACTTGGCTATTGTACATTGTGCTACTATGAACATTGGGTTGCATAGGTTCTTTTGAAGTGGTGTTTCAGAAGGCTAACACCAAGTTCCTTTCATTTTGATGATCATCAATAAATATTTGGTTAACAAATTGACAAATGTCTTAAAACTGTTAACTAGAATCAAATAATAAGGAAACTACTATCTTGTAATATATCAGAAAATAATATTTTGGAAATAATATGTTACTGGTGTGCTATTAATCTCTAAATTAACATTTGTAAAATAATTCCCTCATTATTATAGTAAAAAACAACAAAATATTAGAAAATAAGGATTTTTTGCTGCTATTATTACAAATATCTCATTTTACCTCTTTACCTGGCCATAGCTGTTCTTCAAATAAGTTTAGTGACACAAAATATAAAGGATGAGGTTTTCTCCACAATATTATTTCATTTTGTCTTAACACTTAGCCTTCAAATACTGGTTTCCACAGTTGTATTTTTTTTCATATATACTCCTTAACTATATATGTTACAATGTCTGTAAGTATAAAATATATTATCATAAATGTTTTCTATCTAAATATTTACATTACATAAATATTTTGCAGTTGCCTCTGATTTTTTATTAAGAAGTGTGACTTAAACAGGGCTCACGATAATGCTTTAGGCAATATGTTTACAGAGAAACAGTGGAGGTAAGAAGCAGTTAGAACAGCAAAACTAATTTATTCATTTAGTTTATTTAAAATGTACACATTGCCCAAAGCCAGTAGCACAATGTACAGAACATAAATTACAACACTTAAACTGAATTTAGCACATAATGGAAGAAATAAATACTAATGGGAATGACATATATGGAAAACAGTAGGCAGGAAAAAGGCCATTAGAACATAATGCTCATTTTATCAGGAAATTGGTTAAATTCCAGAAACACTTTATCTGCATAAGTTTAGCACTGGGAGGTAAACATGGATTTTCAGCAAAAGAGTGCAATTGATCTTACTATTTTTTATGTTGCCTAGAGAATATGAACATAACAAAATATGAAATTCTTAGCTATCAAATCATGCAAAAATGAAAATTAATAATCCTCTTAAATACATCTTGAACAAATATGAAGGATAGATGAAATACAATTAAATAAATTACTTAAATTAGCAATACAAATGATTTTGGGGAAAACAACCAATTTGTATTTTCCATAGAATATTTTTGTAATATTTCTCAGGAGCATTTATTCTACTTTATATTTCTGTGTGACTTAGTGAAACATCATTTTTAAATTTCCAATAAGAGAATTATATTATAATTCTATTATAATAGAATAGAATTATAGTTATTATTATAAAATTATAAACTTTAAGAGTAATTTTAAAACCTAAGTATTTTTATGAGTTTATGATATTAACTTTGTAGTATGTTGAATGGTATGCTCAAATATATATCTAAGTCCTAATAATATCTTAATATTTGTGATCAGTGAATATCATGTGGAAAAAAGACATTGTATGTTTAATTAGTTAAGGATTTTGAGACAATGTGAAAATCAATTATCTGGGTGAACCGTTAAATTCAATGACACTTGTTCCTGTAAGAGTGAAGCAGAGTTTTATTAAACAAATGGAAGAGAAAAAGACATCCACAGAGAAGAAGGTGATATGGAGCAGGAAGTAGAAATTAGATTTGTGCAGCTATCAACTAAGAAATACCACAGATTGACAGATGATACCAGAAGCTATGTAAAAAGTATGATATAGATTCTTCTCAAAAAACTTTTTGAAAGCATGACCCTGTTGATACATTAAATCTGAACTCTTCAGCTCCAGTATTATAATATAATATATCTGTTGAAGCTATCTAATTTATATAGGTTTTTTGTTTTGTTTTGTTTTTACAATAGTGAACTAATTTTTAATTTTGTTAAATTCTTCATGTGAATGGAAAATTGGAAAGATTTCAATTTATCTTTAATTGCATTTGAAATCAATAGAATACTAAAATATTTTAATAGACAATGTTTATTCCTTATTTACTTCTATCACCCATTTCTATTTCTAGTGCCTATTAGAATATTATAATGGAATTAAAGTGCAGTTATGGTTATTTGATTTTTTTACAAAATATGGAAGAGACAGCTTGAATGTGAAGTGATGAAAATAAATTTCAGAAAGTTAAAAATGAAGACAAAATATAGAGCTATATATTAATAAATAATATATTCAACAATATATTCATTAAATATATTGTTTATATATAGCCTATGATAATATATATTATAATATACTAATAATGAAGATAATATATGGCTATATTAACATAAAAAAGTTAATTATAAGAGCAAAAGGCATTAGTTATGATGAAGAAGATAACATTATAACAACAAACAGAAGGGAAATGAACTTCGATGAACCCAGCAAAGTAGCCTTAGCCTATGTACGATAATAGTTGTCAGAATTACAAGAAAAATTCGCAATCATACTGATAAATTTTAAAATATTGCACTAAAATTTTTTGTGTAGAGTATATATCAAGCAGAAACATTAATATGGATAGAGAAAATATAAACATCATTAACTAGCTGAATACAGTATATATCTCTACACCACTAATATAAAAGAGAATATAAATCCTCTGCAATGTAATCAGACTAATCAATGGCAAGTAATGAAAACATATGTTTGAACTTTAATAATACTCAAAAATATTTTAAAAGAAAGTGTGATATACGTGAGCAAGTATCGAAAAATAATTTGCAATGAAAAATTTGTCATACTGAGTCAGGATAGAAAGAAGTTAGGGAAAATTCCTGACAGGGGAATGAGGAGGTATAAGTGGACATATCAGGTGGGAAAATATTAAGTTTTCTCATTAGAGCCTCACCTCCACTCATGATCGAAAAGGGAAAGGAGCTTATGTCAGGAGACTCCCACGGGTGGTCATGGAAGTCAACAACAAGGACTGGCTATAATCAGGTCAATCCAAGATGGAAAAAGAAAATTCACCCGAGACTAACCCAAAAACTCATTATATACCATCATTATAACTAGAAATGGCACCACATGTAGAAGGGGGGTGGGTGAGAGTGGGGTGAATACCATGACACTTCCAGAATAGATGAATGAATAAGGCCCTTCTAACTAGAAGGCAGAGTCAGAATTAGGGACCACAAAGTTCAGAAATGACCTACCCTTCGAAACACATAAAATCCAAAGAACTCACTGACCCAGTGCACAACTAACTCACGAGTTTGCCTGAGTCCACTCAGACATGTACTTTCCCACCTTTCAGAGTGGCCCATTCTCCTTACCTGAGAAAGATTTGCTTTCATTTCGCTTCAACTTGTTCTTGAATTCTTCCCTGCACAGTCAAAAGCCTGGAGGACTTGGACTGTACTGGGACAGGGCCTGCCCCTGGCACAGAACCTGTCTACTGCCAGCACTGTATGACAAATGTTCCTATTGTATCACTCCAAAAATTTAATTTCTAGCTTTGTATCTGAGATACTTTATTGCATATGCCTACTGGGAAATTAATATAAAAATTATTCATTGTAGTGACTGTTTTATTTTGAAAATACATAAAAAACTGAATCCTTCCTCCATGGAAAAACTAACAATTTTTACTATGCAGAATTACAATTAATGAATACTTCTACACAAATCATTATGCATAAAACATATAAAGATAAGAGATTGAAATTCCAAAGTGATACATAAATTAATAATAGTTATATAAAATTGTAAAACACACAAAACAAAAATGCATATTTTTGTTATAAATAAACCCATGTGGCTAATACAAACTAAGGGTGCCAGTGAGGTTAACTAGAAAAGGTAGAGCTGATGATAAAATTTCAGATTGAAGCCTTGCAGGGCAATGTACAACATTTGTTTCAAGTAAATAGTAATTATATCTATAATATTATTTCAAAATTGTTGTATCTTATATATTTGCTTATTTATTTAAAAGAAAAAGAATGAAAGAATGGACCTGTGTGATGTATATAACTTGAATTTTTGAATCTTTTAAATTGGCTATCTTCCCTTCAAAAAAAAGAAACAAAAAACTAACAACTTGAATTGGTATACAATATATAACAATTGCTTTGTTCTCAGAATTCTATACATTGCTTACTTAGATGAGTAGCTGTTACATTGTAAAGAAGTGTGTGATTAGCAATATGTTTTGTGCATAGAATGTGAATTTTTGTGTTGCCCAAATGTGTGCAAAATTTATTCTTAAAACATAAAATTCAAAATTTTTGTCTTAATAAACATGAAGATGAATCTCTCTGTAAGTTTTACCTTGCACTTGATGGATCCTATTTACAAGTCAATTTAGATTATTTATTTTATCAAGGAGAATTGTAGTTTCCTTTGTTTAATCTGCTTCCTATTCTATAATCTCATCTTTTTTAAAGTGAGTTGTTAATTTTTAATATATTGATCATAAAGTACTGTTTTCTAAAATTAACTTCTCTGCCTTACAAAATTTCTTTATTTAAACTATATTTTTTCTTTGCATCCTTACTATTATACTTTTTATTTTTTGTGTTGTAGGATAACTTCAATAGCTGCTGTATGGCAATATTGTCCCAGTTTCTCTTTAAATGTGAATGCGACTAAATAATCGATGTTTTGTAAGTTAAAAGTATAATATGTATCTTCTACTTATCCATTTGGTATTTTATAGTCCTCAATTGTAACATTCTACTCACTTAAGAGGAAGTACACTGGTCTCTCTTGAGGGACCAGCATTATTAACAGGTAATGTTAACTTATGCCAATTCAAATTATCTGTTATTATATTCATGAGGATATATTTCAAACATATCAAACAATAGTTTGCAACAAAATCTAATGAAAAAATTTAGCCAGTGATTCCTATCCATTGTTCTTTTAGACCAGACATATTCCCTTTTAGGCTTGATTTCTTCAGAAATGAAACACTTTTCTTCAGTAACTTTTGCTATAATAATCATTGGATAGGTTGAGTAATAACTTCACAACTGATTTAAGAAAAAATATCAACAAACCAAAAAAGTGAAATAGTCCTAACTGACTTGGAGTGTAGAAGTGAGTTTTCTTTCTTCAGCTTCATCCTTTCACAAGAAGATATGCATGAATTGAAACAAATTGTATATGAATTTTCCCTAGTGACCCCAGTTATAATTCTGTGGTTACATTTAAACATTCCTCATCTTAAGAAGCAAGCATTTAAACAAAATTTCTCACTTTTATGGATATTGGAACTTTGCATACCTAATATTGTTTTTATGATTCCTCAAAGTTAAGATTTTGTGAAGTAAACTATATATCACTAGCTCATACTCAATTCAAATTAAAATTGTTGTGAATACCATTAAATTTAACCATCATATATGAATTATCTCATATTTTAAACTGCTTAAAAGCACTTTTCTCTCTAATTTATGAGGTGTTTCATTGTTTTAGTGATAGGGCAGTACTTGCACATAGTGAATTCCCAATCATTTATGATCATCAAAATATATATTCATGTAATTTTATCATAGAATTGAACTTAGAAGTAATTTAACATATGAAAATCCAGGGACCTTACACTTTCATCTCTAGAGAGTTCTCAGATTCTCAGGTACTGTAATTGATCTCTATCTGATAGATAATTATTATGTAAAGCAACAGTAGTAGAATTTCAAGAAGCATATACTGGTTGTCTCTCAAAAATAATAAATTAAAATAGTATACAAAACAAGTTGCATTAATAAAAGGCAAAATGTTGTAATGTCTTAATCATTGCTATTTTTAAACATATACAGTCTCAGTGGTATGTTATTTCCTTTGGACTCCAAATTTTTACTTTATTTCTGCACTATTACAACCCACTTCATGAAACATAAAAGTAAAGATTAGTAAAGTAACTGATTTAACCTTCATGACTGAAATACTATTGTTGCAGTATCCTAGAAAAACCTAACAAGAAGTGGCTAAAATCATTGGTCTACAGTAATAACTGACCAACACAATATATATAAACTTGACTACATGTATTGCAAAAGTCCCTGAAAGTAGCTGAGGTGAAATTTTAGGAGGACAGAGTTGAATTAGAATTGAGTGATTTCACCTTGTAATTCTTAAAGAGAACATTAATAAGAAAATGAAAATTATTAAGAGATAACATGGAGAAAATGTACTAGTGTTTTATCAACACTGGCCAGGAAGATACCTCCTTAAAGAAATATTTTGATGTCTTTAGCAGCTTCTTTAATTGGAGATGGTTACATGGAACCATCATAATTGTATACCACTAGACATTAGTATCATCCAACTAACTTATCAAAAAGCCTCCTAAATATAAAATTTACATTGCTTTCAATTATGTATGGGGAAGCAATATGTAGAAAAATGAAAACCATGCTCTTTGCTTTAAATATGTGTCTTTCACTGGACACTAATACATATCAATTTATCATAGATATAACACTACAAGGAACAGATAAGGACATATGTCTAATTTTACTCACAATGTTAAGTTATTTAGATACGAGAGACTAAAGTCCAGACACTGCATAGGTGTCCATACAAAGATAATGCCTTAAGATCAGGTCTTGCCTGCCTCCATTTATAAATAGTGCCTCTAGGTAATATTGATCATGTGTATTACCCAGTGTTAACAGTGGAAGATCTTGTATTCATTAGTGCATTGGAAAGAACTTAAGTCATTATGCGCATAGTTCAGAAAACATATTTTTTTAGGTCAATAAATTTAGATGAGGGTTTCTCTTTTAGTTCTCTTAGTAATCTTAAGTATATTTCCTTACATTTATGATAATTATGCCAATAATAATAATAACTGATTTGAGCTACATAAAGATAGTGTGAAGATATGCTAGTTAAGAAAATAAATGTTTAAAAAATCAGAAATGCCTATATAAAATTAAGTCAATGCATAAGATACTACTTAATGGATTTCATCAATCTGGATAAAAATTTATCTCCCTATTATTCAAAATACTTTTTAATAATCTATTCAACTGCATCATTGCAGACTCCTTAAGTTAATAGAGCATAATTTTTTTCAAGTTACTTAACTATTATATTGTTTTTTTGTTTTCTTTTTAGTATATCATAAAAAACACTTGCTAGATTACTACTAGGATTGAATGTGTTTCATTGGTGACTGGACCAGAAGGAAGAGATGATGTTTGGCTATCTATTAATAATATTGTCCCAAAGAAGAAGAAAAACTTGTAACCCTTAGCTGAATGATTGTTGCTGATTAAGAGGCAATTCTGGTATGCAGGAAGAGATAAATCCAGTACTCAAAAACTGATATTCAGGAACAGCTGGCTTACTTTCACAATGAGATTTTGGCAATCACCTCAATGTAAATGTGGTAAATAATTGAGCTTTATAAGACCTATAGTAGCTATACATGCAGGCATAGTACATTGATACTTCTCTTTCTGATCTGGTTAATATCAAGAAAATTTAGAAATGTAATGGAACAAAAAATAATTTGAAAAATTTCAGCTATTCATTGAATACACTAGATTGTTTAGAGGAGTTTTATAATAAAACAAATAATTTTATTATAAAAAAGGGACAAGAACATAAAACTAGATAAGATGGTACATTTCTAGCTATCAGGTAAGTCAAAAAATTTAAACATAGGTCTATGAGATTCACTAGGCCATATGCTTAATTGAAGGGAAAAATCTAATGAAATTTTCATTTCACTGTGAGAATCAAACTTAAATTATATTATTGCTGGTATTGAAATTGTAAATAATTAACACGCAATGCTTTGCTTATTAAAAATTATAAGGCAAATACTTTTGTATTACTTAATGTTCTTACTTAAAGTATAATAGTTTCTTCCTCTCTCTCTCCCCAGAAGTTATCCAGCTATACAATATGAAAAATAGAGACATTTACTGAAGAAGGTACAAGATACAAGAAACATGTACATAGGACAATGACTCCTGATTTGCCTTCAAAGTAGGTACCTTGGGGCCTCACACGGTTCTCCCAATCACCATCAGCTGCCCTGTTATATTTTCCTGAATCTCATTGACTGTCTGAAATCTCTTCCCTTTCAAAGGTGAGTTTAGTTTTGAGAAAAGCCAGAAGTTGCAGGATGCCAAATCTGGGCTGTAGGTGGGTTGAGTCACCTGGGTGATTTGGTGTTTCACCAAAATCTCTGCATGAGAAGTGATGCATGAACAGATACATTGTTGTGATGAAGATGCCAATCAGTAGTTGCCCATAGCTACAGCCTTCTGAAATAATTGGAAAGTTTCTGTGGAGGGATGTTCAAGCTTAATGCAAAATTTGATGAAAATCCATTGCTTTACTTGCTCATTTTGAATGACAGTGACGTGGTACACATGCTCACTCAACAGCATCTACCGCGCACACTGATTAGTACAGTGAAGTCATTATTGTTTAAGCATGGGCATTCTAGTCCAATCTCCTTGGTTTCCAGGTTACATTGATATCATGTAAACTGTTCTCTTTATATTAACAATGGTTGGACAATTTTATGGATAAACACACACACACAACAGATATATATCTGTTGTCTAAAGTGTTCATATATGTGTGTATACATATACATACATACACATACATGGACACTTTAGACAAAAATTACTTAATCAGACTCACTCATATTTAAGCAAATGTCTACTGCCATTGAAATTAAGAATAAAAGCAACAGGGATGTTTTCCTGACATTTTTCTTTCCTTATATATTCATTAATTCAGTTAGATTTCTCAAATGCTTAAGTCCTAACTAAATTAAATTCAACTTTACTATTAAAATCATATTTTAATCAATGATGCTTATCAAGACTGAAACTTATACATTTTCATTAAAAAGGGTAGAATATATCATAGAACATTTTATTGGGGATAAGCATATCAAGCAGAAAATTTGATGGAATATTTTAATTTTCTTTAACACACATTTATACATACATCCATACCCCCAAAGTATTTCTCATTTAGTTCAGATTCATAAAGAATATAAACTTTGAAGATAGTTAAGAATAAATATGACTTTAATATATCACTCTACACTTTCAAGTCTATCTTCTGATTCAGTAATCAGCCCACTCATTTCTCAATAAGTTGAGGTTACACAGTACTATTTAATATTTAAATTATTCAGTTTAATTAAAGTAACAAATCCAGACTTAAATGTACTCAGAGGGGTAGAAAAACTAATTGCAATTTAGAATGTAGCATTTAAAAAATATGTCCTCTAGCCACCTGGAACTTAAAAATATTTGGAATAAAATTTAAAAAGTTACTCATTTGAAGTTCAAGAAGTAAACCAACTTTATAAATATTAAATGAACAATGAATAGGCCACACTTAAGGTAAAATTTATAGTTGGTTATTGTAAGGATAACTAAAAATAATGAAAAATATAATTTCTAGTCTGCTAAAAAGAAATGTTTATTATTATTAATCTTTATCAACATTTTATTT
>PVKM010003498.1:0-57256 GCA_004027735.1 Carollia perspicillata | reverse complement strand
AAACAGTGAGATCGAGAAGAGCACAGGTACAAAGGTGAAAAATGAAAAAGTACCTATAAATAACATCTTTAAATGAAAATGGATTAATGGTCCAAGCAAAAGATGTAAGGTAGCTGAAGAGATAAGAAAATATCACCTGTACATACATTACCTATGAGAGACCCACCTTAGAATAAAAGACCTACACAGACTAAAAGAACGTTTGGGAAAAAATATTACAAGCAAATGGATAAGAAAGAAAAGGTGGGGTAGCAATACTTATATCAGACAAAATAGACTTCAAAACAAAGGCCATAAAAAGAGACACAGAAGGACACTTCATAATAATCAAGGGAAGAAGACATTAACATTATAAACATATATGCACTCAACATAGGAGCACCCAAATATATAGGGAAAATCTTGGAGAATTTCAAGACAAATATATATAGCAACACCCTTATAATTGGGGATTTTAACACTTCACTGTCAACAATGGATATATCTTCAAAATATCAACAAGGATATTGCAGCACTGAATGATGCATTAGATCAAATGGACTTAACTGATATATATACAGAATATTTTACCCCAAAGAAGTAAAATACACTTTCTTTTCAAATACACATGGAACATTTTCAAAGATTGACCACATGACAGGACACGAAACAAACCTCAACAAATTCAAGAAAATTGAAAGCATACCAAGCATTTTCACATTCCATGAAAGCCTGAAACTAGATCCAACCTCAAGGAAAAAACTGAAAAACACTCAAATTCATGGGGACTATACAGCATGTTATTAAACAATGATGGGTTAATATAGAGATCAAGGAAGAAATCAAAAAGTTTCTTGAAACAAATGAAAATGAACACACAACAGTCCAAAATTTATAGGACACAGCAAAGGCAGTCCTGAGAGGGAAGTTCATAGATATACAGCCCACCTAAAAATATAGAAACATTTCAAATAAACAACCTGATCCTACATCTATAAGCACTGGAGAAACAACAACAAACACAGCGCACAGCAAGTAGAAGGAAGGAAATAATCAAGATCAGAGCAGAATTCAGCAACATAGAGTCTAAAAGAACAATCCAAAGGATCAATAAATCCAGGAGCAGCTGCTTTGAAAAGATAAATGAAATCAACAATGCTTTAAGAAGACTCATCAAGAAAAAAAGTAAGAGGACCCAAATAAAAGAAATCAAAAATTAAAGAGGAGAGATTACAACTGATACCACAAAATACAGAGGATTGTAAGACATTACAACGAATGAATACATGCCAAGAAATTTGAAAACCTGGGAGAAAAGGACAATATCTGGAAAAATATAACTTTCCAAAATTGAATGAAGAAGAAGCAGAAAGCATGAACAGACTGATAATAGCTGGGTGAAATGAAAGCAGAAATTAAAAAAAAAAAAAAAAAAACCACACCTGGCACACAAAAGCCCTGGACTGGAGAGTTTCACAGGAGAATTTTATAAAACATTTAAGTAAGAGCTAATCTCTGTCTTCATACACTATTCCAAAACATCTAAGGAGAAGGAAGACTCCAAAACTCTTTTTTGAAGCCAGCGTCATCCTAATCTCAAAACCAGATAAAAACAAATGAAGAAAGAAATCTACGGGCCAATATAGCTGATGAACATAGATGCTAAAACCTCAATAAAATGTTGACAAACTGCATCCAGCAACACATTAAAAAGATCATACACCATGATCTGGTGGGATTCATCCTAGGGATGCAAGGATGGTATCATATTTTCAAATCAAAGAACACAATATATCACATAAACAAAAGGAAAGACAAAAATCACATGGTCATATCAATAGAGGCAGAAAAAGCTATTAATACAGTATAGCACCCATTTATGATGAAAACAGCAATGTGGAAGTAGAGGGAGCTTATCTCAACAAAATAAAGGCTGTATACAAGAAACCTACAGCCAACATCATACTCAGTAGACAAAAACTGAAAACTTTCCAATTAACATCAGGAACAAGACAAGGATGTCCCCTTTCACAACTTCTATTCAACATAGCATTGGAAGTCCTAGCCACAATGAACAGACAAGGAAAAGAAATAAAATTGGAAAGTAGGAAGTGAATTGGAAAGGAGGAAGTAAAACTGTCATTGTTTGCAGATGACATGACAATGTACATAGAAAATGCTATAATCTCCACCAAAAAACTACTTGACCTAATAAATGTATTTGGTAAAACAACAGGATCCAAAGTCAATATTCAAAATCAAAGAAATTTTTGCACACCAACAATGAAATATCAGAAAGAAATCAGGAAAAAATCACATTTGATATAGCATTAGGAAAAATAAAGAAGCTAGGAATAAACCTTACCAAGTAATTAAAAGACCTGTACTCAGAAAAGGACACAACACTGAAGAAAGAAATTAAGGAAACACAAACAAATGGAAGCATATACTGTTTTCATGGAATGGAAGAACTTCATCTAAATGTCCATACTACCCAAAGCAATTTATAGATTCAATGCAATTCTTATTAAAATACCAATGACATGTTTCACAGATATGGGACAAATATTTCAAAAATTTACATGGAAGCATAAATGACCCTGAATGGCCACAGCAATTCTGAGAAAGATGAACAAAGTAGGAAGGATCACAATACCTGACACCAAACTATATTACAAGTCCATAGTAACCAAAACAGCCTGGTACTGGCATAAGAACAGACACATAGATCAATGGAACAGAACAGAGATCCCAGAATAAACCCTTGTCCATATGGTCAACTAATATTTGACAAAAGGGTCAGGAGCATAAAATGGAGTAAAAACAGTCTCTTCAACAAATGGTGTTGGAACATCTGGATAGCTACATGCAAAAAAAAAAAAAATGAAACTAGATCACCAACTTACACCATAAACAAAAATAAATTCAAGGTGGATGAAAGACTTAAATATAAGTCACAATACCATAAAAGTCCCAAAGAAAACATAGGTAGGAAAATATCAGACTTTTCATACAGGAATATTTTCAACAATATGTCCCCTAGAGCAAAGGACATGAAGGAAAGAATAAGCAAATGGGATCTCATCAAAATAAAAAGCTTCTGTATGGCTAAAGAAAACAGCAGCAAAATGAAAAGGGAGCCAACTATATGAGAAAATGTATTTGTCAATGATAACTTGGACAAGGGTGTGATCTCCAATATATATGAAGAACTCACATGACTGCACTCCAGAAAGACAAAGAATCCAATTAAAAAATGGGCAAAGGGCCCTGGCTGGTGTGGCTCAGTGGATTGAGCACGGGCCTGTGAACCATAGGGTTGCTGGTTCAATTCCCAGTCAGGGCACATGCCTGGGTTTCAGACCAGGTCCTCAGTAGGGGACGCACAAGAGACAACCACACATTGATGTTTCTCTCCCTCTCTCCTTCTCTTCCCCCTCTATCTAAAAATGAATAAACAAACAAACAAATAAATAAATAAATAAAACCTTAAAAAATATGGGCAAAGGACTTGAACAGATACTTCCCTAAACAGGAAATATACAAGGACCAGAAACATAAGAAAGGATGCTCAGCATCACTAGTCATCAGTGAGATGCAAATTATAACCAAAATGAGATACCACCTCACACCAGTCAAAATTGCCATCATAAACAAATCAACAAACAAGTGCCGGTGGGGTTGTGGAGAAAAGGGAACCTTAGTGTACTTTTGGTGGAAATGCAGACTGGTGCAGCCACTGAGGAAAACAGTATGATATTGCCTCAGAAAACTAAAAATGAAACCACTTTCAACCCGGCAATTCCATTACTGGGATTATACCCTAAGTACCCAGAAACACCAATTCAAAAGAATCTATGTACCCCAATATTCATAGCAGCACAACTTACTATATCCAGGTGCTGGAAGCAACCTAAGTACCCATCTGTAAGTCAGTGAATCGGAAAACCATGGTACATTTACATAGTGGAATACTATGCAGTAGGAAGAAAGAATAGACTCCCACCCTTTGAGACAGCATGAACAGATATGGAGAGTATTATACTGTGTGAAAAAAGTCTGGTGGTGAAAGACAAATACCATGTGATCTCACCTATAAGTTGAACATAATCAACAAAACAAATAAACAAGCAAAATATAACCAGAGGCATTGAAATAAAGAACAAACTGATAGTAACCAGAAGAGATAACAGGGCAAAAAAGGAGAAAGGTCATCACGGAACATGTACAAAGGACAAATGCACATAGCTGAAGGGGTATAGGATCGAAGGTGGTAGGTGAGGATGGGTGGAGTGGGGGAAAGTGGTTGTGGGAAAATGATGACAGCTCCACTTGAACAACAAGAAATTTTTTTAAAAAAACTGTAAGTTAGTTAAAAAATAAAGAGTAAGTTGAAAGAAATCTGTTCAATAGAAAAAAATCTTAGAATGTTAGCCTTGCTGAGCTTATTTAAGATATGCTTGTCCAATTTCTAGATAACCTAGGGGTATTTCCATAGGTGTTTCATGGGCCTAACAAATCTAACTTATGCTTCTAATTTTGGGTCTGGCATACTTCCATATTTATTACATTTGCATTCTATTTCATTTACATGACAACCCAACAAAGTAAATGACACAACAAATAAGGACCTAGAACAAAATTAAAATGGAAGTAACAGAAATAATTTAGAAAGGTGCATGCATCTGGGATTTAACATGCAACACACACTACCTTATAACCTATATTTCTTCCACTCTTTTTTGTTGTTTTCTTATTTCCTTATCAATGCCAGTAGATACAAAGGAAAGAAGCAGACCTAATGAGGAAATGGAATTGTTTGAGAAGGTGTGAATTTCAATCACTGGCATCAGGGGCTGGGCAGATGTAGCACAAAACTTGACATTCATTACTTGACCCTTTGGCAGGTGCTATTCAGACTACTACTATTCTAAGGTCTGCTCTGGCTTCAAGTGCTTTCTCATTGGCAGGCTGAAATATTTTGGAAATTAGTATGCACCAGAAGTGGATAGTGGGGTAAATTACACAGGGAAAATAGATAGATAGATAGATAGATAGATAGATAGATAGATAGATAGATAGATAGATAAAATTTTTAATAAAGTTAATTTACTCTTTCAATTTTTTCTAAGCTTCAAAAAAGAAAAAGACAGAAAAATTTTGGCTTTCTATGTGCCAAGTGCTATGCAAAATGCCTATGTCATAAATTGAATTAGACATAGTCTCCTCCCCAATGTAACTCCCAGTCCAATAGAGGGTTTTGGCATAAATTATTTGCATTCTGGTTTGTCTCATGAGAAATTCCTTTAGTTGCACAAAACCATGTTTCAGAGCTTCCAAGAGTAAAATTCCTATTTTTTTCTTGTATGTTCCACATCTGCTTCCTTCTTGGCCCTCTGTCTCTTCTAACCATACTGTCTCAGAACACTTCTCACTGAAATATGCAGAAAAAAATAAAAGAAACTGCTGAGTCTTATTGGTCCTCCCCATCAAATGTGAGACATTCACTGCATTGGAAAATGCCAAGTTTTCCTGTTACTTCTACCCAGACATCTCCCAAATGGTCATTCCTAATTCCTTTTATGTCATAGATATGTTTAAGCAAAAAAAGTAATAGTCTAACATTGATGAGAAAGTAAGGCAGCATGTGGAATCTCCTTCTGGACTCTAAATAATTCTGCAGAATTAAGGAATGTGTTTGTATAATTTCTCTAGGGGCATACTCATCTATTCTGCATCAACTTTATAACAAATGGGGATAATAGCTATTTTAGAATTTAATATAACATAAGCCCAGGTGGAAGAATAGGTGCAATGGGAATTAAATTTAAAAGTTTTCTTTTTTTCATTTTTCAAATCAATCTGCCTGTGTTCCCTGTCCAAGACTCACGGTTCTATCTGGTTTCCTGATTTCAGTATTTCTCACCACCTATGTGAGCTCAGAGACACTTGAAACCATTCAGTATATCACCTACTGTCAACCAGAACCAGATCTAACTTCATAATACTGGGAGTATGAACAAAAAGGATTTAAACTAGTTTGAGAATAATGCTGTTGGGCTACTGGGCAAGATGGTGGTATAGGTAAACTCAGTATTGGAACCTCACACAACCACATCAAAATTACAATGAAATTAAAGAGTGACAATTCAGAACCACCTGAAATGCAGCTGAATGGCAGTTTTGTAAGTAAAGATAAAAAGAAGCCATATCAAAATGAATAGGAGGGGTGGATACACAGAATAGGCTGGACCAACACTCACAACTCGTGATTAAAAATTGGGAAAAATATCTTGGCTGTGGAGGTTCCCTGTGAGGAGCGAGGGGTCCAAGCCCCACACTCCTCCTTATCCTAGGGCTTCAGTACTGGAAAAGAAATCCGCATAACTTATGGTTGTGAAAACTAGCAGAACTTATGGCTGAGTTAGATAGAGGCTCTGGAGTCCCAGAGGTCACTATACCTTTACTGAGCCTTCTTCCCACAGAATTGGCCAGCAAGAACCATATCTGGGTCTTCATCACCCTAACATTGTCCACCCCACCCTGGTGATTTTCTGAGACATTGTCCCATCCAAGTCATTTCTAGTACATTTTTCCTTGTAAAGAACCTGTTTTGGCTCATGCTGCTGACCTTCCAAACAGCTCTAAAACAAGCAGCATCTGGCTGACCTCTGACTATCCCATAGTTCTTACTACATGGGCAGATATTGGGCAGTAGTGGCAGCTGGCTTTGGTTCACAGCTTGGCCTCTCCCAGGTATGTCCATACCCAGCACAAGTAGCAGTCATCTGCAAATTGCTTTGTAGCTCATGCTGAATGGCCTAGGGAAGAGCACAGGTGGCAGCTGGCCTTGGCTTGCACCTCCCAGGAAGCACCTAGTCAGCAACTTCAGACTATGCTAAAGCACCACTCAACTACCTACATAAGTGACACTCTAAACAGGTGGGCTTGCCTGGTACTTGAGCCCCAATGAAGTGAGTTCTTCTCCATGGGGTGAGTCCCAGCACAGCAGAACCTATATGGTGGTCTCAGGCAGTCCTTGCAGTCAATGAAACTGGGGGTGAATTCTTCCCATTGACATTCCAACAGCAATTAAGGCTCATCTGTGACAGGACAGTGCACATATCCAACACAATGGGGGGTATCTGGAATACTCAGTTCAAGTGATGGGAAGACTGTGCCATGGGGCCAACAGGATGTTTACTACAAGGCCACTCTACCAAGCCCAGGAGGTATAGCAGATCTACCTAATATAGAGAAACAAATACAGGGAGGAAGCCAAAGTGAGGAGAGAAAGAAGCATGGTCTCAAAAAGAAGAACAGAATGAAACTCTAAAAAAGAGGACTAAAAAATGGAGACAGTTTACCAGATGCAGAATTCAAAACAAGAGTTATAATGCTCAATTAACTTAAAGAGTAGAGAAACTTAGAATTTCAATAAAGAAATGAGAAACACAAAAATAGGGACAGAAAACATAAAAATAAACCATTTGGAAGTGAAGAATACACCAGCTGAAATGAAGAATACATAACACGGAATCAACAGTAGAGTAGATGAAGCAGAGGATCAAATCAGCAATTTGGAAAACTAGGAAGCAGAAAACCCCCAAACAAACAGCAAAAAGAAAAAAAGAACTTAGGACCATGAAGATAGTGTAAGGAGCCTCTGGCACAACTTCAACTATACTACATTCTCATCATGGGTAAAAGAGAGGTAGAGAGAGAGATAGAGAGAGAGAGCAAGAAGTTAAAGACAATTTAAAAGATAATGACTGAGAATTCCTTAATATAGTGAAAGAAATAGACATAGAAGTTCAGGAAGTGCAGGGAGTCTCAAACAAGATGAACCCAAAGAGTTCCATCAAAAATACATTAATTTAAAATGCCAAGGAAAAGGTAGTGAAAAAAATCTTAAAAGCAGCAAGAGAAAAAGCAGTTAGTTACCTATGACACAGCTCCTACAAGACCGTTAACTGTTTTCTCAACAGAAACTTTGCAGGCCTGAAGGGATTGGTATGAAATATTCAAAGTGATGAAAAGGAAAAACCTACAACCAAGATTACTCTACCCAGCAAAGTTATTGTTTAAAGTAGAAGGACAGATTAAGAGCTTCCCATATTAAAACAAAACAAAATAAAACAAAACAAAAACAACTAAAGGAGTCCATCACCACCAACCCTGTATTACAACAAATGTTAAATTGTCTTTTCTAAGAAGAAAGATAATATAAATGATAAAATGGCCAAAAATACATGTCTATTACCAATTGTTTTAAATGCAAATGAATTAAATGTTCTCATCAAAACACATATGGTGGCTGAATGGATAACAAAACAAGACATTTACACATGCTGTCTATAAGAGGCTCACTTCAGACTGAAAGACACACAGGATCTAGAAATTTCACTTTTTGATATTTATTTATCTGAAGAAACCCCAAACACCAAATTGAAAAGATATATGCCTCCATACATTTATTGCAGTATTATTTATAATAGTCAAGATACAAAAGAAATCTGTGTGTATCAGCAGATGAATGAATAAATAAGAAGAGGTGCATATATGAGGTTGGTCCAGAAAATATCCTGTCATTGTTACATCAATGTTGCACAAGCCATTGTCATTATATTAACAATGGTTATACTATTTCTGGAGACAACTCACATACGATGGATATTGATTCAACCCTAAAAAAAGAAGAAATCTTACTATCTGCAACAACATGGATGGACCTATAGGACATGCTGAGTGAAATCGGTCAGTCAAAAAGACAAGTACCAGATGATTTCACTTGTATGTGGAATCTACAAAACAAAACAAATTAACAAGCAGAACAGAACAGACTCATAGATGTAGAGGATAGACTGATGGTTATCAGACAGGAGGGGGTTTGAGGAATGGGGGGATGGGTGAAAAGATTATAGGGTTTGTAAGTACATATTAGTAGTTAAAGACTAGTCATGGGAATGTGAAGTACAGCCTAGAGAATATTGTCATTAAAATTGTAATAACTACATAGGATGTTAGTTGGGTACTGGGTTTATCATGGTGAGTACTTTGTACGTTATATAAATATATAATTACAGGGTTGTATATCTTAAACTAACATAATGTGCATCAAATATAATTTAATAATTAAAAAACAGTGACCAAAGGGGAGAGGGGAGGGGATTTCAGGGGAAAAGGGAAAGGGTTTACAGGAACAAGTATAAAGGACACATGGACAAAAACTAGGTGGGGTGGAAATGGGAGGGAGGTGGAGAAGGCTGGGGAGGTGGGCTGGGATGGGGGTAAAAGACAGAAAATTGTACTTGAACAACAATAAAAATAAACAAAAAATTAAAAAAAAGAGTTTGTGAAGAAAAACTTCAGTGGAAAAGGGTCTGCAATGGCAAATGTGGCAGGCAGTGGCTAGTATCCCTGCAGTAATGGTGCAAGAAAAAAATTTTTTTAAAAGAACCATTCTGTAATTCACTAATAATTTTTTTTGCTGCTGACCTGCTCTTAAATTCCCTTTTTCCTGGGTCTAATAAAAACAATATTGCAAGTACTTGTTATATTCCAAGCATTATATCGTTATATAAATATTTAAAATATTTATATTACCTCTTTTTTATTTTTATTTTTTAAATTTTTATTTTAATTGTTATTCAAGTACAATTTTCTGTCTTTTAATCCTGTCCCAATCCACCCCCCCCCAGTGCTCCCCACCTCCCACCCATTTCCACACCCCTTAGATTTTGTCCATGTGTCTTTAATACTTGTTCATGTTATCCCTTCCCTTTTCCCCTGAAATTCCCTCCCCTCTCCCCTCTGGTTACTGTCATCCTGTTTTCTATTTTATTGTCTTTGGTTATATTTTGCTTGCTTATTTGTTTTGTTGCTTAGGTTCCTGTTAAAGGTGAGATCATATGGTATTTGTCTTTTACCGCCGGGCTTATTTCACTTAGCATAATGCTTTCCAGTTCCATCCATGCTGTTGCATAGGGTGGGAGCTCCTTCTTTCTTTCTGCTGTATAGAATTCCATTATGTATATGTACCATAGTTTTTCGATCCATTCATTTACTGATGGGCACCTAGGTTGCTTCCAACACTTGGCTATTGTAAATTGTGCTGCTATGGACATTGGGTGCATAGGTTCTTTTGGATTGGTGTTTCAGGGTTCTTGGGATATAACCGAAAGCAATGTACAGAGTCAATGCAATACCTATTAAAGTACCAATGGCATATTTCACAGACATAGAACAAACACTTCAAAAGTTTATATGGAACCATAAACGATCCCAAATAGCAGCTGCAATTTTGAAAAAGAAAAACAAAGTAGGAGGGATTGCAATACCTGATATCAAACTGTATTACAAAGCCACTGTCATCAAAACAGCCTGGTACTGGCATAAAAACAGGCACATAGACCAATGGAACAGAACAAAGAGCCCAGAAATAAACCCAAGTCTCTACAGTCAGTTAATATTCGACAAAGGGGGCAACACCATAAAATGGAGTAAAAGTAGTCTCTTCAACAAATGGTGTTGGGAGAACTGGACAGCTACATGCAAAAAAATGAAACTCGAGCACCAACTTACATCATATCATTATATAAATGTTTAAAATATTTATATTACCTCTTTTTATTTTTATTTTTTTAATTTTTATTTTAATTGTATTCAAGTACAATTTTCTGTCTTTTAATCCTGTCCCAGTCCACCCCCCCAGTGCTGTAATAACTACAAAAATAAATAAATTCAAGATGGATAAAAGACTTAAATATAAGCCGTGACACCATTAAAAACTTCTTTTTTATTTACACCATATATGGATATACTCATACATGAGATATATACTCGTATATGACATCTATCCAGAAAAAATCCAGCCCTTGTTAATATAATGAGTACAGTTAGCATGACATCTATGTAACGTGGCCATCAAGAAGAGTGGACTGGAACACACATGTGTGAACAATGTGAGTTCACTGTACTAGTAAGCAGGGGCAGTAGATGCTGTTGAGTGAGCATGTGTACTATTTGGCCATTACATTAAAAATGACTGAATGAGTAGAACAATGAATCTGCATCAGATTTTGCATTAAGCTTCAACATTCCTCCACAAAAACTATTCAGATGATTAGAAGGCCACAGCATGGGAAACTGGTGATTGGCAGCTTTATCATGACAATGTTCCTGCTCATGTATCAGGTCTCCTGCAGTTTTTTTGAGAAACGTCAAATTGCCTTGGTGATTCAGTTCCCCTACAGCCCAGATTTGGTACCCTGCAACTTCTAGCTTTTCTCAAAAGTGAAATCACCTTTGAAAGGGAAGAGATGTAAGACCATTGATGAGATTCAGGAAAATATGTTGGGGCAGGTGATGGAGATTGGGAGAACTGTGTGATGTGCCAAAGTGCCTACTTTGAAGGGGACTGAGGTGTCATTGTCCTATGTACAATGTTTCTTCTGTCCAATAAATGTCTCTATTTTTCTCATTACATGGCTGGGTACCATCTGGAAAGGCTGTGTGTGTGTGTGTCATCACTTTAATCTTCAAATACTAAATATGTCATTAATCCATTTTACAGATATTGAAATTAAATGGCTTCCTCAAGTTTTATGACTAATACTTACTGGAATGAAGTTTTGGGGATTTGGTCTCAGGACTGCCTTATCAACCCAGAATGAAATAACCCTTGTTCATGGCCTTCTGGTGCCAGAATAACACCTGCATTAGTCAAGGGTGGTTCCTCTGGTGTGGCTAGAAATGTATAATAATATTGCAAAAATCTTTTGCTTGGACCTCTTAAGATGTCCAAAATTCAATATCATTACCTGCTTGTACAATAGAAATGAGAACTTGCTATATTTTACTATAATATAAATCCTACATAGTATGGTCTCGTTATCACAAGAATGCCTTCAATGACCAGAACAAATTCAGTGGGCCAATTTCTTTTTTCTTCAGCTTCCAGATTACTCTTTATCCTCTTCCCTGCCCCATGCTGTTCATATCATAGTCCAATTACCCTTTCCATTTAATAAAATAATTCAATCTTTGAGTCTGAATCACTAAAAATTCATACAAAGTGCAACTCCATTAAATCCTCAGCATTGGCTCTTCTTACTTCTATTTTTATATACTTAAGCATAGCTAAAAATCTCTAGTGCCCTATGAAATCATGACCATGACTACTTATCTATCTATCCTGAGTATACTGGATTTGCATCCCCTGGCTGGAGTTGAGGATGAAATGGGATCAGCTTTGGACTTGAATGGGAAAAAGTCAGCAAATATATGTGTTGGCTCCATTGGAAATCTGGAAAAATATATAAGTGTACATATATGCATAGGCACATGTGTGTATGGTGTATGTATGTTTCTATACAGAAAATCAAGATCTTCCTTATTTGAAGATAGTTGATATCAGCCCACCAAACACACACACACACACACACACACACGAAACAGATAGCACAATTTCATTTAAGAAAAACATTGGGAAAATGAAACTATGTATGCAAATAAGTATATTTTCTTTTATACCTATAAAATATAGCTTTTTTAAGATTTTATTTATTTAGTTTTAGAGAGAGTGGAAGGTCAGGAGAAAGAGAGAGAGAAAAAGATTAATGCATGGTTGCCTCTTGCAAACCCCCCACCAGGGACCTGGCCCTCAAGCCAGGCATGTGTTCTGAGGAGGAACCAAACTGATGACCTTTTGGTTCACAGGCCCATGCTCAATCCATTGAGCTACACCAGCCAGGGCTAAAATACAGGTTTTAATGTAGGTTTTAATTGTCCGAGTACTACATCTATCAATGACTGACTAAGTATAGATAAAGTCTTCATATTTTCTGAGTGCTTTTTCTTTACAAATTTTATGATTTTATGGCACGTAATCTTCACATTTGTCTTTTCAGCTGATCTTAAAATACCCATAAGTAAACAAAGAAACAAAAATAGTTAGTAGTACCACAGTATGCCAAAGACTTTGCCTAATCTTTTTTTTCTTTTTCAGTGCTAATCCTGTCTTCATTTCCTTCCTCCCTTCCTCCCTTCCTCCCTTCCTTCCTTCCTTCCTTCCTTCCTTCCTTCCTTCCTTCCTTCCTTCCTTCCTTCCTTCCTTCCAATACTTGATTGCTAAAGGTTTGGGTGTGATTTTAATAATTCCTCAATATTACTATCAAGGACCCATGAAATATTGCACATTTTCGAAGGGCTGTAATTTCTTTCTGTAATTGATTTACCATACAATTATATATATAGTATTGTTGAATGGAATATTTGGAAATCAGAGATGATTGACACATATATAATGTATGAGTAGAAAAGTTCAGTAGAGATAGATGATTGAATGAAGGCTGATTTTATAAGTATTTAGTACATTAGTGCAGGGGTCCCCAACCTCTGGACCATGGACCAGTACCTTTCTGGTCCTGTTAGGAACCAGGCTGCACAGAAGAAGGTGAACTTGAATGTAATTCACTTGAATAACCTCCCACCCCTCTCCGTGGAAAAACTGTCTTCCAAGAAACCGGTCCCTGGTGCTTAAAAAGGTTGGGGACTGCTGCATCAGTGAATATATTCATGTTATAAAGATACACATCCATACACATCTTCCTAAACTTAGGGACTTGTGTAACAAGATGCCCATGATTAGAGTATAAATTATACTGTTTCATCTTTTTCACTCAGCGTATGTTATAGACATTCTTCCACATCAGTACATATAGAGCAGGCATGGACAAATCCACATAGCTTTTTGATGGCAGAGGCAGGCAGAGGGACCCTGAGTCCTTGTTCAATCTTTTTAAAAATTAATCTACACCACTGTGGACATGGACAATGGTGTGAGGATTGACTATGGAAGCAGGGGATGGGCCAGGTAGAGGAGAGCAAAGAGGGATAAATTGGGACCACTGTAATTGCATACACAATAAAATGTTTTAAAAAAGAACCTACTGTAGTAAATGCTATGATAAATCTTAAATAACTAATTAATCTAAATATACACAAAATTCAATTTAAAAACAAATTATATTGGTATGTATTATGTACATTTTTCATTTTCCTACATTGCCATTCTTAATTAAGAATTGATAAACAAAGAAATCTCGTGCTGTTTAAATTGTTTGAACAATTCTGTAGTTAGAATGCAATTGCTAGGAATTACAGTTTGGTTAGAATACCACTTTTAACACCTGCTACCTTAAAACAAGATTTCTTTACTTTCAAAGGAATAGCTGCAACATTTCTTACTCTACTTGCAATATATGGTCATTCAAAATCCATTACTGAAGAGTGGAATTTAAAAGTTAATGTTACATTTTATACTCAAGAAAACGGCACTCATTTTGCTGCTAGAAAGATAGCACTACATAGAAGATGCGTGGAAATTTTAAATGTATTTTAGCAAAATTACTTCTAAAATTTGAAAGGGAGATTTACGACATCATTACTCATTGTAATTACAACAATATTTTAAGTAATTGTAAAATACATATATTATTAGAGGCAAATAAGATATTAAAAAATACAGTGAAAAAAAATTTACAATGAAAATCAAACTTCTACCCGCCATGAACCAAAAAAATAAATAAATGTGAGAACTGGGATCAGTTCTCACAATCCCAGAGAAAAGCTCTTACCTGACTTAATTGCTTTCTTTTACTTAAATGTAGAATTTTAGGTCACAGTTATGCTTAGTTCTTTATTTTTTTCTGATCCCCAGAGATGTTTGCAATGGGACAGATTTTAAGGGACATGCAGTATTGGCATTTCTTGCATAGTTGCTGCTATACTTCCTAGCCCATTATTTCTGAAATAAAGTCTTGGGTTGCTCTAGGAACAGAAGAATCTACATGGAATTGGAAAATATCAAAGTAATTTGAAACATCTGGTTTTATTATAAAGTTATGCATATGTTGTATTTTACCTCATAGTATATAGCTATGCCTCGATAAAACAATAAACAAAGTATTGTTTAGGGGCTTTGAATAATAAGTGTCCTTGAACTCAGCTCTGTGGGTACTACATGAGCTGGTGTTACCTGTTTCTAGGCACACTCATATGCCTGGAGATTGGCTCTGTACAGTTAATCTAGGATGGCAATGGCTGAGATGTCAAAGATGAGCAAACTGAGATGTAGTAAAAAAATAAAATATAAAAATCAAAATCACTCTACATCTCTCATTTTCCTTCTGGAACTAGCTGCTCCCCTGGGCATATCCATCTTATGGTGAAGGGAGAGGACAAGTCAGAGCAAGTGTTTGCTGGAAGATTATGAATAGACCCCATTCAAAAGTAAGAATTTTTCCTTTATTTTAATTTAGACCCTAATTATAAAGACAATTCATACCTGAATATAAAGTGCTTTGTAAATATAGCACTTTTATGGGTGTAAAACAATTTTAACTCATTATCACATGTATTCTTTAAATTACTTAATGAAACTATTGGCCAAGTGGTAGTACCCATTTTAGGAATAAGGAAATTATCTTTGAGTGGCTTGAATAGTTACAAAAAAAAAAAAAGACTTTGAGAAAATCAAGGCAAGAACTCTGTTTTGAATGGCTAATTTATACCTCTTTCCACAGAAATTTATTTTCTCTTTGGACAATTTCTCAGAGTTCTTTCATTAGTTCTCACACTTTTAGCACAACAAAGAGATTCCAGAGAAACTTACTCTTTGACTAAAGTTTAGTCCCCAAGCTCAGTGAAATCACCATGATTTATCAGCCAAGTCTATAAGCTACAGGAGCCACCGGTCTGTGCTCTGACACACAGAAGCTAAACACGTCTTTGAACAAGTCATCCGATATCTCAGATCCTCATCTTCCCAATCTGCAAAATGTGAATGCAGAACCTTGCGTTCGGGAGCCATTATAAATGTAAATAATGTAATATGGATTAAAATGCTCATCACAGTCCCTGAAACATAGAGGGAATTGAATTTTATGTTCCTTAACTCCCAGGTAATATCCTCTATAAGCTCATAAATTCAAGGTAACAATAAATCTGAGCCCAAGAACTTTTCTGATTTCAATTAAAAAAAAAAGAGAGATAGAAAGATTGGTGGATGGATGGATAGAAAGATTTAAATGATCTGCACCAGATTTACTTTTTAAAAAATTTTCAAATTGAAATAATTCCAAACTTGCAAGAAAGTGACAAAAACAGTACAAAAAAACACTTTCTGAGCCACTTGAAAATGTGTTGGCATGATATCCCATCATCCCTACAAAATGATATCAAAATTAGGAAATTACTTAGACATCCAACTCAATGCAACTTTTGCCAATTGTCCCAATAATGAGGGTCATGCATTATATTTGACTATCTTGTTTTATGAATCTCATCAATCGCAAGGAGATTTTTGTCTTCCCTTGGCTTCCATGGCCTATAGTTGTCCACCAACTATGAGACAATATATCCCTCCATTTAGGGTTGTCTAATGTTTCCTCAAGATTATATTCAGTTTTTGGGCTTTTGGCAAGATTGTCACATGTTTTTCTTTTTTCATCCTGTTAGGCATTGCATCATCCTGATTTATTCCATTACTAATTGAATAATGTAAATATTCCATTACTAAGTTTGAATAGTTATGGTCATGTCTGCTAAGCTTTCCCATAATAAAGTTAGTCACTTCCTATACCATTTGGGTTACAAATATTTTCAGGGGAGTTACTCTGAAACCACGTAAATATCAGACTCCTTAATTATGGGGGAACTCAAGAGTTGGGCATTTTAGTTTTAGGTAATAGTTAATTAGCTTAGCAGTTAAGGGATGTAAAAAGCTATTGTTTCAGGAACTGAATATAAGATCCACCCTGACTCCAGGAGACCACAAACAATTCCACCTTTGTGCTCCAGGGGAACTGCAAGCAATCAATATGGTATCTGAGCCATTGTGCTTCAGGGAGAGACACCTGATGCCCTGGACACAAAGAAAATCGCCCAGGACACAGGGCACAGATCACAGATAAAGAATCGCTGGTCAGTGGATGAAAGGATGCTAGGGAAATTACCAGACTGTAGCTTTTATCTGACTTCTTTCCTGAATTCCAAATCCCTTACCTATAATTTTTCTTCCTTTTAAAAAGGCTGGCTTGAAAGCAATGTAAGACAGTCTTTGAGGGTGCACAACCCGCCATCTTTTCAGATAGTCAGCTATCTGAATAAAGTGCCCATCAAGATTCAATGCTTGTATCTATTTATTTGGGGCTGGTGGTGACAGGCATCATGAATGCTGACTTTTCTGGTTTCATTATCAACACTTAATTCATGCATTTATTAATTTATATCAATTTGGATTCAAGATTTTTACTTGTATTCACTGGGTAGCAATCTTAGATATTGCCTACAGAAGCCCCGATGGATTGGCTCTTCTTCATCATGCTCTCATCATTCTTTGAGCCCTCCCTTTTTTTTTTTAGAAAAACAAAATGTTCTACCATATCTTGTACTTTCCCTGTACAGTCCAGTAATCAGCTATTTCTTAAAAAAGCCTGGTTCCTTCCAGTGATAAATGATATTTACTAAGGACTGGATATTCAGAAACCAAGTTTTTCTCACTGTTATTGGAATGTTGATGTTCCTAAAACCTCTTGGTGGATAGAGCCAGGCAGCATCTATGCATGTGTATTCACATATGTATAGACATGGTATTCATGTCTAAATTTATCACTACCTGCATTTACATCCATTTTAATTTCCATATTTCCATCCATCTATTTGTATTAGCTTCCTAGAGCTACCATAACAAAATGGCACAGCCTGAATATCTTAAACATAAATTTATTTGCTCTCTGTTCTGAAGGTTAGAAGTCCAAGATCAAGTATTAGCAGGTTTGGTTGACTTCCACTCCCTTCTCCTTAGCTTGCACAGGCTTCCTCTGTGCACACATACACTTCACCTTTCTTTGTGTCTGAGTTTCCTCTTTTTATAAAGTTCCTAGTCAGAATTAATTAAGGCCCACCCATCTTACCCTTTTTAAACTTAATTACCTCTTAATGGTCCTATCTACTCTCTGAAGCACTGGGTGTTAGGACTTCAACACTGTGAACTGCAGGGAGCTCTAGTTAGTCTCTAACACTATCAGTCTAATTATGAATTTATACTGATATCAACAATTCCAAAACTAAATCACAAGCTTTATTCTAGTTATCTTTCTTTCCATATTTTTTAAATATTTTCTCCAATAGTAGAAATCTGATTCCAATAACAATCAGTATATTTACATATGGGATTATATAATCCATATACAATCAATCTCCTGTCCCAAGTTGTTAGCAGCCTAACTCTCACATCCCACTTTCCTTTCCTGGGTGGATGTCCTCCTTCCTTCTTCCTCCACTCAAGCCTCAACACTGTGGTTGCATGCTATGCAGTCCTCCCACCACCCAGTGCACACACACACAGATATGCACTACCTAATCTGTTTGTTCCCTTCCCAAATGTCTTTATAATGGTGTTTTCCTACATGATTTTCTGTAGCAGCAGTAAAATCACATTGTTGTGTTAAAGGATCCTTAGGACCGAAGCAGAAGAGTTGGAGCTGTGCTTTCGGAATTGCACAAAACCTCATCATGAAGTGCACAGAGGCATTTCTTATCACTCAACTGAGAGACTTGCATGCCTGTGGCCATATGTGTTGACTTTGTCTAGGCATAATGATATATGTGAACTACCACTCTAAATGGAGACCATGAGCTAGTCAGTTGACTATACTATTTTGTAGTTATAATTTCAATTGTGAATGTTTTGTAATGGTTGAGATTTATGCAGAATTCTCCCCTGCATTTGAATAGAGTTCATCCAGTCCTAAGAGATGTTCCCCTTCTCCAGATACTAGGTCTAGGTTGAGGTTTGAGTAACAAAGCCTGGAACCCTGGTCTATCCTGGCTCCATCAAAATAAATACCATGTGTGAAGAGGTGGGAAAGACCCTTGATTTTCTTCCTGCTGTCCTCCAAACTTTAGTGTTTAGTAGTCCCTCTTCCCACTTACCAAAAGTATAGCTTCTCTACCTACGTGTTCAGAATAACAGTAATATAAATCATAAAAGGGAATATTTTACCAACTTTGTTACCTCAGATATTTTTCCTCTCAGAACTTCATAAGAAAACCAGTTTTTTTCTACTACAAAGTGAGGAGATACTTTGTAAAATCTCAAATTCATTTTATACTTTTTACAGTATCTGCTTGGCTTGCATATCCTTTTTCAGTCTACAGTTGCAGATTTAGAACTTCACAGCCTTAGGCATGGGCATAGAATGTAGTCAATAGAACAATCAAGTACTCTGTCTGAAACACTATATTAATATCAGGGAAGTTTCCTTATTAACCAAATAGAGTTAGAATTTGTTCAAATAGTGTAAAGACATTTTAAAAAGAAAAAGTAGATAGAACTCAGTCATTAATTATTACATTTGTTGTTATTCTGTTTTGTTTTCAGCTAATTCTATAGTTAATTTATGTAATCAGGATATAAGAAAGTCAGAAATTGTATATTTAAGATAGCAACCACAGCTAGAAGTAGGCAAAAAAGTCACAAAGATGAACAGCACAAGTTTGTAAATCAGAGTGCTTTGGGTGCAAACTCTAATGCATCCACTTTCTGGCTTTGGGGCTGGAAAACATCACTTGAACTATAGTTTCAATTAAAAACCTGGGACAACAAATTGAGATTTCACTAGACTGTGGTGAAAATCAAATGAAATCATGAATGCTCTTGTCTGGGCTGTAGAGACCTCTCATGACTATTATTAGTTTCATTATACAGAGATCTCTGGACATTCATTGGTCCTCGGTGAATGTCATTTCTTCTCATAAATTCTTGGTTACCTAACTGAATAGGAAATATGTTTCCATATTAACAAACCTGTAAACACTAGGATAGCCTCTCCGGAAATCGCAGCAGCAACACTGCTGCCTCTTGTTTCCCAAAATCAGTTAATTCCATAACTATCTGTAATAGGGTCACTGAATATCTACTTAGAAGAGAGTTTCATAGTCATTCAGTTCAAGCCCCTTGACTTATGGAACAAGAAAGTGAGGTCAAGTGTAAAGGACTTCACTTCATCCAAAAATCATAGAGTATATCGGTGATTTTCCACCTTTTCATCTCATGGCACACATAAACTAATACTAAAATACCGTGGCACATCAAAAATTTGATTATTTGCTGATCTGACCAAAAATAGGTATAATTTTGATTCATTCACACTGGTCAGTAATTGTTATGTTGGCTGTTGTCATTCTTTAATTTGACAATCGAAAGGGAAAAGAGGTCAGTGCCCCTGACTAAATAGCTGGGTATTGTATGTTTTAAAAATTCTTGCAGCATACTGTTTGAAATTTGCTAGAGTACATTAATACCATTATTTGAAGAAGAAAACATGTTATCAATATTATTGAAGATACAACTTTCTATAAATCTAAAAATGTATTTTAAATAATCCTTAAGGAACTGAGAAGTATTTATTTTCTACTTTAGAGCTGTGCATGATTTTTGTGTAATTTAAAATGTGTTTTTCCCAATAGTAATCCAGGAGCTTCATATTGTATTGTTGGGATTCAAAATATTCTTTATAAGTTAACTTACTTTTTATCAGACTCTATTAAAAGAGCAAGGCAAGGCTTGATAGTAAAATGGGTGGTGAACTAATTAAGAAGAGGGGTCCCAATTTGCAATACAATATCAATAAACTTGCAAAAGTCACTCTCTTTTTTCAAGTCCCTAACCTGTCTATATAAATGCTTGGTCATACTTATTGTTTTGTTTTTAGGAGTGTTGTTATATATAACATCCTCATACACCCTGCCTATTCCATAAAAAGGTAGACAATGCATACTGTCATTTTAATATCACAATATGTGATGTAAGTATATTCTACATAGGGCAATGATGATAGTAACTTTAATAATAATAATGATGTCTTACACTGAATTGCCATTTGTAGTTTACAGATCAATTCTTGATGGTACATATCACTTAATTTTCACTTAAGTCTAATAAGGTGATTTTATCAAGTAAACTTTTATGTGCCCTCAAATTTTATGTTGAAATCCTAGTCCTCAGTGTGATAGTTTTAGAAGGTGAATCCTTTAGGAGGTGATTAGTTCTTGAGGGTGAAGCCTCCTTGAATCAGATTAGTGCTATTAAAAGAGATCTCAGAGAACTCTCTCCATCTTTCCACATATGAAGACACAGGAAGAAGGTGGCCATCCATAAAGCAAGAATCAGGTTTGCACCAGGCACTGGATCTGTCAGCACACCAAGCTTAGCTTCCCAGCTAAGACATTTTTGTTGTTTATGAACCACACAGTCTATGGTATTCTTATTATAGCAACCTGGACATACTGAGATAGATGAAGATTGAATGCATTTTACAAATGAGTAACCAGAGGCTCCAAGAAGATTATCACCATGTTGAACTTCCAATCAGTATAGGGAATTGTATTTACCTGTTGTATTTTTCTGTTATGTTTAGAGTGCTCGCTTCATGACAACTGTCTTTTTCCCCCTTTGGTGGAGTATCTTTTATAATTATTTAAATAATACATTTTTAGTGATCTCAACTATGTAATAAATTACCTAATTAGTGCATTTAATAATTTAATAAAATAAATTTATAATAAATTATTTACTAATTCTCACTGTAACTAAGAATGCTAATAGCCCAAAGAATGTCCTGGCAAACTTGATGCTATCCTTTTACTAATCAGCAACCCAGACTAGACCCTGATGAACCCTCCATTAATTAAATAATCTCAAGGTCTCTAGATTACAGAGTTTATGCTCCAACATGGTAAACTATTTCATCAAAATTTCATGGTATGGAGTTAAGCACTAGTCTGTTGTATTTGGATCCAAGCAAGAAAAAAATGGGTCCTCAACTAGATTGCCAAATTTTTAACCATTTTGAAAACAGTGAAGGGCGAAAATTCACCATAACTCTCTACTTACAAGTCAAACTCATCTTCTTTTGCCCATCTCCCCAAATACGTGCTCTCAAAGAAGAATAAAACAAGAAGAAAAATATGTTGCTTGAACAGTCGAGAGATTTTGACCCCTACCTCTATGTAGCAAACATATTTGTTATGAGAAAGAGAGCTGTAGTCTGAGTCAGCCTTGTCAGTTGGAAAGCAATCTCATTCGTGATTTGTCCCCCACCCCACCAACCCCGGTTTCTGGCTAGTTCCAGTGAGCTGTCTTCCAACTTCAATTTCTCAACTTCTGGTATTTTACCAAAGGCTAGTTTCTATGCTGAAGTAACCAATAAGTCATTTTGCTTGTCTTCTTGAATTCATAAAATACTTAGTAAATCCAAAACTTCAAGAAGAGTGCCACAAAATCTTTCTGAGTGATATGTCTGCTTTGTGAGAAATACAAAAAAACTAATCAATTATTAGATTGTGATTGACTATATAGCAGAATAAGTTCACACAAGATCTTACTGAGTGGCTAAAGTAAGGTCAGCCCGTGATCAACATTTATAAAGTCAGTATAATGCCACTTGTGGAACATCTCAAATTAGGGAACTTCTAAAACAATTTGAGTTCAAACTGTACTTGTTAATACAAGAATGGATGTCAGTTTACAAGAATAGATTAAAGATATTTGAAAACTGAATTCTTGTAAATTACATTTGGATTAAGTGCAGAGTGGTACAGCTTATCATTCAAAGAAAAATTTGTTCCCTGTGATGGAAGGACACCCTGTACAGGCGTGGGTGGCGCCTGGCACCTTGAGTGGCTGGGAGAGGCACCCAGCCATCTGTGACCCTGAACTTCAATAAGCAGATTGAAAAATTATTATCTCATTTGTTTTATTAATCATTTAAAGTGTATGTATAGCTCACATTGATTCCAATGTTTCATATTAGAAGAGCTTGGGGTCTTTATTTAAAAGTTTGGTGATGTGTTCATAGCAATTAGTGATATGGTAAAATTGGTTTTGTCATATGTTGTTTTACTTAAAGTCTCATTTTCCAAGAACCTATCAACAACGTTAAGTGAAAACTTATTGTATTAACTTTGCAATACACATGATTCCACCTAAATTACGTTTAAACTTGTATTTTTGTATGGGGACTCAGATCTATGTAAAAACCTAGCCCTATATAATACCTCTTTTCGGCATGTCATCTCCCACTTGCAGGGTCTTAGCACAGTTCTTTCCAACACTGTTTCTCTCCCAGCATAAGCAATTTTACTCTAACCGAATTTACGGTGTTCAATTTTAGTAGAGGAACTCAGAAATTTTCCAACCCTCCAATTAAAACCCCATTCTTCTTAAAATGTAAGTTTTGATTTTATTCACTTAACAAAAATGCTTTATTATTTTCTTTAATCCCCAGCAATTTATTACACAGCGATAGATAACTAATAGCAATCATAATTACAAATAACAGAATCTGATATTTTTGTTATGTATAGTATAGCTTTGTTGGGGTATAATTGGATGTGGTAAAATGCATACATAAATTGTTCAATTTGACATTTTGTCATATGTATACTCCTGCAAAATTGAAACCACAATTAAGAAATTGAAAATTTCTTAAATTTCCAAAATTTTCCTTATGCCCTTTTATAATTCCTACATACTGTCCTGCTTCAAATATTTCCTTCTATTGAGAGCGGGAATTTCTATAGTCTTTGGTAGCATTCTCGTTCCATGAGATACTCCCTAAAGAAAGTACTTTGTGCTAAAACAAGTAATATTGAAGACAGGCCTGTTGAATGCTCTGGGAAACTTCTGCTAGTGGGAGAAAAGGAACCAAGAGCTGCAACTCTCCTTTAAACTTTTATTACAGACCATTGCCCACACTTATTTGGCCACACTTCCCTAACCATGCAGAACACTTGAATAGCAACCATATAACTAACCTGTTCCCCAGCGTCTGCCAACATGCTAGTGTCTGCTCTCTGCCTCATCTGATGCCACGTGTTTTTAACTATACATAGTGCTATTGCATAATTTAGTTGCTTTTAACCATGATAGTTCCATGTCTGGGATCTGCATAGAACAGTTTAAATATCACCTCATCTAGCACATGTTACCCAACTGGTCCCTCATTTTCCTGGAACAGTTAATTCTACCATCTGTGTGATACCAACACTCAGCACAGATTTCTTATACAGCACTGAACCCACTGTGATAAATTTGTTATAGATACACACTTGTTATATAGTGTGTGTGTATATAATCTTCTCCAATAAATTGTTTTTTGATAAGAAAGGCCTTGTCTCATATTCCTATCTTTTGCAGAAGGCCTAGAACCTCCTCAACACTTGATGAATATTTTTAAATTTCATGACAATGAGGAAAGAAACAATTGAATCTGTTAAGAGTAAATGTGGAAATGAAAACATAGGTTGTTTAAAAACATCCCACTTTTTGAGAGTGTGGGGGCTCCTGCATGTGTGGATGTGTGTGCGTGCAGACCACACTTCCATTGTAACCAGAGAGAGAGCAACCATATAATCCGATGTGAAAACTGAGATGGTTTTGAGGGTGAAATTACATGTCAAAAGTAATAAATTATATATCTAGTAATAATTATTTATTAAGTTACCAATCAATTTATTATATTGGCAAATATAAAACATTTCTATGCAAAAAAGTACGCTCAGAAATAAAATTCTTTAAAAAGATAAACACAAAATATCTTTGTTATATAATAGCAATGCAAAGAAAATAAATATAAAATTTATTATTTGGATATTGAAAAACTAATTATCAAAATAAATATTCTTAGTACATATCCATGCAAATTCATCAATTTTTGTTTATATCTGTCTGCAATATGATGTCATTAGTATACTGAAGAATGTGTCTGTAAAAAATGTCATTGTTCTTTTAATTACCTGTAAGTACCTATATATTGAATTTTATGAATAATTGATTTTAAATTGTTGATACTTTTAATTGACTCCTCTATAGACTACTCTATATCTTTAATTGAGAAAATACTTTTATTGGAGATGCTATATTAAGTTCACAGTCAATTAATTATTTTATGTTCACACTATACAGTCTTAACTCTATTTTTCATTTTATAATAAAATGTGCAAATGTTTTAGCTCAAATATTTTCATTACTAACTTTTTTTACTTCAGTTTACAGTACCTTTCTTTGTCGATTATTTTTATAAGATGCAATTCAACAAATAAGTGGTGCCTAGCATTCATTTAACATTTCACTAAATTAAGATGCCATACAATTTCAAGCTTTCTCAAATTAATGCCACTTTAGTACACAACATAAATTAATCCAACCCAAAACAAAACTCCATGAAAATTATTTTACCTTCAATCAAAATATTCTGAAAAACCAAAGTAAATTTCTAAATTCAATCCTATCCAACAGTTGCTTTCTTGTTTAATGTGTTCAGTTTTTCCCTTGTTTTTTCAGGGATACATTTCAATGTCATTCTTTTTTGTAACTCAAAATGATTCTGTTTTTTTTTTGTAGGAATATGCTTAGAAAACACATTTACTGAAAAAAGTTCTATAGGATTGTTGGATACTTAAGTTGATTTAAATTATTTTTTAAAGGTTATTATTTCTAAAAATGATTAATAATAAACATTGCATAGAAAAATCAGGGCCATCAAGGTAAAATATATATTTGATAGTAAGCTTATCTTTGTCTCTAAAGTTATAATCAGTAAGCATAATTATAAATTTTGACAACCATAGCATCTCTTTCTATTGGTAGTTTATTGAACAGTATTTGGACCCACTATAAATTGTGTGTGTGAAAAGCAGTCTATTTTTGCTTCAAAGATTCCATAATTTAATAAAAACATTACTTTTACCATGATACAATACTCCTTCAAAATTTCTGTTCATATTACTACTGTACAAAGAAACACGTAGTTTTTCTTCATTGCTCAATGTTGAACTTTTATAAACAAAAAATTCTTGTGGCTTTCAAATTTCTGTGGGATGCTTTACCTTCATTGGAAAGAACTTCCAAAACTTTTAGTTTGATTCCATGAATTCAATGAAATTCCATATTCTTATTTTTATTTTTATTTTTTATTGTTGTTCAAGTACAGTTGTCTCCATTTTCACCCTACCTCGGCCCCCCACCACTTCCACCCCCACCTCACACCCTCATTCCTTCCCCACTTTGGCTTTGTCCATGTGTTCTTTACACATGTTCTTTGATGGACCTTCCCCCATAAACAGAAACCTTGAATGAAATAACAAATTGACTTTCTCTTTAAAACATCGGATAGCACTAATATAAAACTGAAACATCGGCTAGCACTAATATAAAACTGAAATTATTACCTGTTTACAAATTGCCTCTGTTCATAAAGCCAAGACATTTACAACTAGTATGGTTTAATATTTTTCACTGAAATAATATTTGCAATAGAAAATGAGTGAAATTAATGTTAAAAATGACCATTTGACATAGTCATGCTTCAGTGCTAACCATGTTAATTTGTCATTTTCTGCAAAATCTCCTAAAATATCTAGTTTCTTTTGAAGTGGATGCTGGTGTGTCTTTAGCAGATTTGCATCCTTGGGCCTCTGTGCTGTCACTAACATCACTCTGGTTCCCACCAGGAGACATACCAACATTTCACACAAACTCCCTGTTTATCAACTTTCTTATTAATTGAAGTTCCTTAAACATGAACTTTTGGGCAATTGCTATTATAGAGACTTATTTAAAAAATAAACGTTGCCAAACAATAAACTAAATAAATAGTTATAGTTTTACATGATAAAATAAATGAAAAAAATTGTATCAATAACAATTACACTACGTTTTATACATTCGACAGCTAGAGTTCTCACCTGCTATTACCCTATTTCACAATCCCCTAATATTTTCCCATGCTTCACTTCAACACCCTCACACATTAGTTCTAGCATCATCCTGCACCATGAAGTTTTGGAACATGTCACAGAAATGGCTAATATTCCAAGTGTCCAGTGGGAACAATTCCACCCAGTACTTCTCCCACAGACACCTGTAACCAGATGATTCAGCCGTCCCTAGTCACACCAGGCCATAAAGACTTAGTTATATCAGAAGCACACTGCATTTCAGCCTTCAGGGAGGGAGGGAGCTAGGTTTCATTAGGAAAGGAGTGTGAAAGCAGAGGAGAGTAATACCTGGACATCATTCATGTTTAAGCACCTGTTACAATGAAAATTCAGCTCACTGCAGGTGTATCTCAGTCCTACACTACATTAGAAGCTGAAAGTCAAAGCAAAAAATATTAAAATCTCATCATTATAAGTATTTCATTAAAAGTTAAAGGAAACAGGAACAGGTGCTAAACCTAATGAGATGCCAGGCAGAAAGTAAACCAGATCTTTCCTGGGTTGTCTGGAATGCGTGGTCCCCAAACAAAGAGGGGAATTTAAGTAAAAAATTTACCGAGGGTGAGAGATAGTGTCTCTATGCATTTTCCTGGATTTGGCAATACTTTCTTTTACACCTACTAGGAAAGGTCAATCTTCTTAAACTAAGTAGCAATTGCATGGCTCAGATATGTTGGAAAAATGAAAATTTATTTTCACTCAGCAGTTGGTTTGAAGGACACAGGCAATCAGAAAACCACTGGAAAATCTTTAATAACATGCCTCTAAGATAGCAGAGAAAGATTCTGCCTTTTAACTATCAACCCTGCTAAGTTCACAATCCCTCTATTTGAAGGTCATCCTCCTGAGTGGAGAATGTCAGGAATCCAGAGAGGTGCATGAAATAAGGATGCCCTCTTCAGTATTCCTGAGTACTGAGTGCAGCTTCTGCTGGGATGCTCACCATAATGGGAGGTTTGGTTCACAAATCTTATTCTATTTACTAATTATTTTAATCATTACAATTTTTAAAAATTCCTATTATAAACTACCTGATCAAAACTTCACCATCTGGACCTAGCAGAATACGTAAATCTCTTCCAATGTGGCAGACCTCCATATATTTAGTCAGTCTCCCTCAAGCCTTCTCCTCTCAAACTTTAAGTTGCATCTATATATGCTTCCTAAAAACTCATTTATTTATTAAAGAAGTAGTTATGAGGACTCACTTTGCTCATAGCTCCAAGTCAGTTTGTAGGGGAACCCATTTAGAGATGCCACATGACTCCAGCAGGAAACCTGTCTGAGAAATGTTGGACTCTCTGTTTAGCCTTTTGTGATTCTTGAACTTTCTGTAGCCTCAGGCTTGGCTGACTACCCAGAAAAGCAGAATGTCGCCCAAAGATAAACACCATGCCCCCAGGAAGGAGGTTAATGAATGTACACAGTGTGATAACTGCCTGAGTTATCTGTTAATTTAGGAATACATTGTTCTTTCTGGTGGTCTATATGACTACCCACCATAGGATTTTATTGTTAACCCCCTATAAAAAGGGACCCTGTCATGAGAGGGGTGTGCATTTTTCCCACCTGGCCAGCACTGGGAGCAGCTGCTTTGTTCATGTGTCTAAGTTTCTCTTACTAAAGCTCTTATGAATTTGAATAAGGCTATGTGTTAGTTCTTCAGAATCGATCCTGAATTTATGCTTTTAGGGCTCTCCCCCAACACAGTTGTTCTCAATGGGTAAAATGGTACCTCCATGTACTCTCCCAGGTGACATTTAGCAACACATGAAGACATTTGTGTTGTCACACTGGAGAGGTGGAAGGTGCTACAGACATCTAGGCGGTAGGGACCAGAGGTACTGCTTAAGTACCCTATGATTTAGGGGTGGGCAAAAGTTGGTGTACAGTTGTAATACAAATAAATAATACAACAATTAATAAAAGATAATAAACTCTGTGTTTTGCATACTCACAACTGTAAACCTACTTTTGCCCCACCCTGTATATATGAGACAGCTCTTCCTGCTCAATCCCTTGCCATCCAGCCCCACAACACAACAAATAATTATCCAGTTCATACTGTCCATAGTCTGGACTAAAAAACCCTGTTAAAAAAACACAGAAAGGGTCATAAAACATGTCATTTACACAAACCGAAAGGAGGGAAGGAGAAAGGGAAAGAAAGAGTAAACGTATTTTATTAAGATCAAGTAGAGTGTGATTTTACTTTTCCTTGATTTGCACACCACAGATAGCTAAATAATGGGCAGCACAACAGTTTGCCTAGAAAGCTCACAGAAAGGAATATTGACTTCTGCAAACACTCGAGAGAGTCAGGCAAAAGTCTGGTTTCTTTCAGCTGAAAACAGTGTCTCCCTTTTACATACATAGGGTCTAATACATAATCTAAATTGCTTTTTTTTCTGCAAAAATCACAATTTTATTTTATTTTATTTTTTATTTATTTTTATTTTTTATTTTAATTGTTATTCAAGTACATTTTTCTGTCTTTTACTCCCGTCCCAGTCCACCCCCCCAGTGCTCCCTACCTCCCTCCCATTTCCACCCCCCTTAGTTTTTGTCCATGTGTCCTTTATACTTGTTCCTATAATCCCTTCCCTTTTCCCCTGAAATTCCCTCCCCTCTTCCCTCAGGTTACTGTCATCCCATTTTCTATTTCAATGTCTTTGGTTTAAACCCTCTCATTTTTCAAATATAAAGAGTGTATTAAGTACAAATATTTATTATAAATTGTTTAAGCAAACATCAGGATAATCAATCATCCAGGTGAAAAAGTAGAATACTTTTTAACATCTCAGAAGCCCCTACATTGCCCTTTCCCATCATGCCCTATTCCCAAACATAGCCACCATCATTAATCTTTTGATAAATATTTTCTTTCTTATCATGATGGTCTTACATTTATGTATTAATTTCTAAACAGTTAAGTTTACTAATGCTACTTTTTGGACTTTCCATAAATGGTGTTGTCCTATAAGCATTATTTCCCATTTTTTTCTTATTCACTGAAGATTTTTTTCTTCAGGCTTATCTAATCTGCTGTTTAATTCGTCCATTTAGTCTTAACTCAGTCATCATATTATATCTAGAAGTTTTATTTTTGTAAATCATTAAAATCTATTTTGTTACTTTTATAGCTTCACATTTCTGGGATATATTATCAATTTACCTTTTATTTTGTTAAAAATAACAAGCAAGTCTGTTTTATCATATATATCTCATAATCCCCATATATAAATCTCTTTGTCATTCTATTTTCTATTGTCTGTTAGTTGTACTGATTCTCATGCATGATATCCTATTTTCTTTGTGTTTCATTATATATATGTATATATATGTATATATACTTGACTATATTTATGATGTTATCTATGCTAAAAAAATGAGCAAAAATTAGAGGCTCAATATAAATTCATATTACTTTACAGAAGATTGCTTTTTGTTTTGAAGCATCAGGGAGCCCTGCCAGTCTGCTGAAATTTTAAAATAAATTTATGCAAGTTTGAAATCAGCATGAAAACAGATTTCTATTAATTTATTCTTGAGGATTAGTCATTTGAGATACCAGTTAAAACTGGTAGAAAAATAGTATGTTAAACTATACAATTTTGGATGTGGTCTGGAGTTTGATTTTTAGGTAGTCAAAAAAAAAACAAGTTCAGATTTACCTGGATGGGTAATTCTTTCATAACAAGAGCATTTTCTTTGCCTTACTAACTTTTCTAGGTATTACTCCCACATCAGTTTTGGAATGCTAACTTGTGACTAATTTTTTAAATTTGATATGCTTCTTAGAAGTTTTCAATCTGACCTTTTAAATTATTATCAGGAATTATTAACTAACAATTATCAGACTATTTTATTTGATCCAAATAACCTTATCCAGCTTTATGTAAGTAAAATTTTGATGGTATAATCTCTCACTTGTCATGATAGAAGGATAGATTTGGAAAAACTACTATGTATCATGAATTGGTTCATTCTAAAAGTATTAGCAAGAATCTTTTCAATGAAAGAACTATCACTTAAATATAGAAGAAGCCAAGTAGATCAGTGGATAAATGCAATTCCCAGTGAAAATTCCTTGTAATATAGTTTGATATCAAGTATTGTGATCTCTCCTACTTTGATCTTCTTTCGCAAAATTGCTCAGGCTATTCCAGGTCATTTATAGTTCCATAGAAATTTTGTAAATGTTTGTTCTATATCTGTGAAATATGCCATTGGTATTTTAATGATGATTGCATTGAATCTATAGATTGTTTTGGGTAGTGTGGACATTCTGATTATGTTAATTCTTCCAATCCATGAAAAGGGTATATGCTTCCATTTATTTGTGTCTACCTTAACTTCTTTCTTTAGTGTTCTGCAGTTTTCTGAGTACAGGTTTTTTACCAACTTGGTAAGGTTTATTTCTAGGTACTTTATTTTTCCTGTTGCTACAGCAAATGGAATTTTTTTCCTGATTTCTGTTTCTAATGTTTCATTGTTGGTGTACAAAAATGCCTTTAGTTTCTGTATTACAAAGCCACAGTAATCAAAACAATTTGGTAGTGGTATAAGAACAAACATATAGATCACTGGAACAGAATGGAGAGCCCAGAAATAAACCCATGTTTCTAGGGTCAATTAATATTCAACAAAGGGAACAGAAGCATAAAATGAAGTAAAAACAGCCTCTTCAATAAATGCTGTGGAGACATCTAGATAGCTACATGTAAAGAAATGAAACTCAATCATCGACTTACACCACATACAAAAATAAACTCAAGATAGATAAAAGACTGAAATATAAGTCATGACACCATAAAAGTCCTAGAGGAGAACATAGGCAGGAAAATCTCAGATATTCCATGCAGCAATATTTTCACCGATATGTGCCCTACAGCAAGGGACATAAAGGAAAGACTAAACAAATGGGACTTCATCAAAATAAAAAGCTTCTATACAGCTAAAGGAAACACTGGAAAAATGAAACGGGAACTAACTATATGGGAAGCTATATTTGCCAATGATACCTCAGACAAGGGTTTGCTCTCTGAAATACATAAAGAACTTATATAACTCCACTCCAGGAAGACAAATAATCCAACTAAAAAATGGGCAAAGGACCTGAACAGGCACTTCTCCAAGGAGGACATATAGCAGGCTCAGAGACATATGAAAGGATGCTCAGCTTTGTTAGCCATCAAAGAGATGTAAATTAAAACCATAATGAGATAATTCTTCACACTGGTCAGAATGGCCATTCTAACCAAATCAACAAACAAGAAATGCTGGTGAGGTTGTGGAGAAAAGGAAACCCTAGTGCACTGTTGGTGGGAATGCAGACTGGTGCATACATTGTGGAAAACAGTATGAAATTTCCTCAGAAAACTAAAAATGAATTGCCTCTTGACCTGGCCATACCACTGCTGGGACTATACTATACGAATCCTGAAACACCAGTTCAAAAGATCCTATCCATCCCAAAGTTCATAGAAACACAATTTACAACAGCCAAGTGCTGGAAGCAACCTAAGTGCCCATCAATGAATGAGTGTATCAAAAAACCATGGTACATTTACAAAATGGAATACTAGGGAGCAGAAAGAAAGAAGGAGCTCCTACCCTTAGCAACAGCATGAATGGAACTGGAGAGCATTATGCTAAGTGAAATAAGCTAGGTAGTGAAGACAAATATCATATGGTCTCACCTGTAAGTGGAACCTAATCAATAAAACAAAGAAGTGAGCAAAGAAGAACCAGAGACATTGAAATAAAGAACAAACTGACAGTAATCAGAGGGCAGGTGGGAGGAGATAAAGCAGGGAAAGGGAAAGGGTTTTCAGGAACATGTATAAAGGACATATGGACAAAACCAAAGGAGGGTAGGTTCAAGGGCAGGAAGGGGGGATGGCTGGGGTGGGGGCAGTGGTGGGAAGAAAATAGACACAACTGTACTTGAACAATAAAAATAGTGGAAAAAAAAGAAAGAACTCAAACAAACTGCTTTGAGCCCTATTAAGAAACAAAAGACTTCCAGTATGGATGATTCAAGAAGACTTCTGGAAAGGAACAGTTGTAGAATTTATAATATTTTAACTAAAACTTTCTATATTAAAAAACATAAATTTTGAAGACTGTTCTTCACTTTAAGAATAACTCTAACCTTACTTCTTAATGCATTTGAATATGTTACTAAGACTATGAATATCATTGAGCTCTAGAAATGATAATATTAATATAATAGAGGTGTTTTCCAAGGACTGGGGGTGACGGTGGAGATTGGAAGAAAATAGCTAATGGGTGCAGGGTTTATATTCTGTGTAATAAAAATATTCTAAAATTGATTAAATTGGTGAACATACAACTGTGTGAATATACAAAAATCTATTGAAATATACATTTTAAATAGGTACATTGGATGGTAAATGGGTTATATCTTAAAACTTAAAACTAGAAGACATCTTGTTATATTTGTATTTCAGATAAACAATAAATATTTTAATATACTTATGGAAGTACATTTTATGTTACAGTCTAATACTAAAAAACTACTTTCTGTTTACCCAAAGTTTAAATTTAATAGAGAACAATAAATTCAACTGTCCTGAGGCAGAGTTTAGAACTAAATTTCAGAGGCAAGTTGTGAGGAGAGATAAGCTGAGATATGAGAAACTGAGTGAGATGATAGAAATAGGTTCATGAAACATTATCCTTCACTCTCCCAAGAAAACATTACAGAAAAATAATTAATTAATTATTTATTTGGGGGGGTGAGAGAGAGAGATTCCAACCTACTTCCTAGGATAGTGACTTCCGACTTTTTATTGGGTTGAAAATGGAGGCCAGAAAGAGTAAAGGATATAGACAAATTTGAATTGAAATGTTGAAAAGCTTTTTAATGACTTTTTCCCTGTATTCACCTTGACTAAAATATCCCATAATGGATGTGGACAGAAAACCATTTCATTCTATATATTCAACATTTACTCAACTTCTACTAGATGCAAAGTCCACAATAACTTTGGGAGATTTGTAGGTAAATTAGAAAATCCATCTTTTCAAAGATCTTACAGACTAGTGTGGTGTATATAACCTAACAAGTACTCCCAAAGCACAATGTATCTACCATCATATTATTTTAAACTACTACAGTCTTAGTTTAGGTCTTAATCATCTCCCTTCCACAATTTCTATAGCTTCCCTATAGGTCTCACTAATGGTGATATTCCAAAAACCATAGTGTTAGCTATGGCTTCACTGTCTTCAAAATTCGTCATTGCCTACACATTGTCAATTGGATAAAGTTCTGTGTTATCATAAGCAGCTAATCCTTCCCTGGGTTTTCCCATCCTTACTCTGCTGCATCAACCCTTGAGTTTTTCCCCATCTACCTTAGGATACAACATGCACCAGGCTTCTCCAATGTCAAAACCATAACAAGATTATTTAAAGCCACATATCCCCTATGAGCAAGGGAATTATGTTAAGCAAAGCTCTTGCTCTTCAGAGCATTCTGATGGATTTGAATATATAAAAGAGGGCCTTTAGGAGAAACTGTACAAGGCTAAGTACTAAGGACATGAAATGAAGCTGCTGTAGAATATCCCCAGTGGAGCGATGGTAAAATAAATTGAAAGAAAGGGAATGTTTTAAATACATGGGATATGTTTGCATTATTACTATGTAAATTCCTGTTATCACTTCCAATTCACAACGTCTACATTGCTAAATCTTCAGTGTAACCTACTAAATATAAATGTATTTTAAGATTGGAGGGTGGGGAAACTGAGGAAGGGGTGAACTTTCACATCTGAGTCAATACAATGAGGAACAGAGAAAACAATCACAGGATGTCATGGTAACTCAAATTTAGAGGACATCAAAGTTGGAAACCAGAACTGACCTCGACAGGATAAACCCCCTAAGGACATGGATGTACTTTGTAAAATTAAGGAGCATGGGGGAGCATGAGGCTATTTTATCAGATATGAAGGGACCTGATAAAGGAAATAAACCCATTAGACATAAACTGTTTTACTGTGCCTTAAGGTAGTGCGGAATTATTCAAAAGATTCCTATGAAAGTCATTGAGATCACATTGTAGACGCATATGCCAGGAGTGAACATCTGGGGAAAAGCAATAGGATTACATTGATTCATAGGGGAGCACACATAATATCATTTCCCCTTGACCTCTATTGAGCAAGCTTCATTATCAAATCTCTCAGTGTTATGAGAGGCATTAATTTCTGAACTGTTCAGGCTGGTATGTGGATTTTTAGTATCAGGTGTCATCTATTATACCTCACAAAGGGATTTTTTTAATGTGAGCTTGCTGATAAAATCAAGAATTATTTCAACAAATGGAAAATTGCCCATTCAGACCAACCTTTCATCTACCTCTCTCTCTAGACCTTAATGGCCCTGTGTGAGATGTCCTTGAAGATAAAACCTTTACCAGTGTTAATTTGTGCTGAATAAATATCTTCATATATCATAATAAAGTGACAATCCTAATAAAAAATTATTTCCACGTGCCAGGCTGAACAAAATATTTTTTAAACTTTTTTTTTAAATATTTTTTTAAATTAATTTATCTTTTGAGGGGAAGGGAAGGAGAGGTGAGAAGGAGAGAAATATCGATGTATTGTTGCCTCTTGTGGGTCCCCTGACGGGAACTGGCCTGCAACCCAGGCATGTGCCCTGACTGGGAATCGAACCTCGATCCTTTGATTTGCAGGCCCATGCTCAATCCACTGAGCTACACTGGCCAGGGCTAAACAAAATATGTTTAAAGGAAAAGATAACTTTTAATGTTTATATTTCCAAACATTCATGAATGAAATCTATGTATGTGTGGGAAACATTTATTTCTAATGAAGATTCTACTTGGTTGGGTTGTGATTTACTTACTGAAAACTTCATGATGGCAGAGGTTTTACCTGGCCTGTCACTGATACAGCCCCAGCAGCAGCCGCAAAATATGATATAAAAATAGCAATTGTCAAAGAAAGAGTTTAGCAAAGGACGTTACCATTTAAACTGCACAATTGGTCATTTCCTTTGTCATATACAAGCAATTTAGAGCAACGAACATGGCCACAAAATTATAATTATAAATTTTAATTATAAAAATATAATTAAAAACAATATTGATGAAGGTCTATTGTTTCCTGTATGACAAGTATATTTTTAGGTACATTATCTCATATCTTGTATTCCAGTCATTTTATAGGCTGATGGAATTTAAGAAATGTCACAGGTAAATTGAAGTTTGAACATGAACCTAGGTCTTTCTTGTCCCAGATCCATACTCTTGCTGTCTGTCCAAAGTGCCTTTCCATATGTGTATGTATATGTTATGTGTATGTATATCTATATAAGTGCATATGTATGTGTATATATGTATTTTATTTGTTCATACACACAGATCTGTCCCGTGGGGAGGACTCCTGGGAAAAGAGACAGAAGCTGTCAAGACATAAGTTATAGTATAATGCTGCTTTTGTCTTTCCATTGCCCAGGTCAGACCTCATAAAAAGCTTTGCATAAAAGAGACATTATCTGTTATGAGCCAAATTTATACATTTGGTCAATAAGGGGTTAACAGTGTGAATCTTAGAATAATTGTCTCAAATTTGTTTATCTAGCCATTGCATCACAACTTAAAACATAAACTATTTTTTCCCCTTCACATTGCTTCCTCCACATTCCTCCACTCACCCACATTAATACGAAATGAAGATTAGTGATGTTTGAGGATACATAATCAACTCTCACCTGGAAAGATTTCTTTTGTTAACATTGTGCATACATACTTGTATCAGGATTGACTATGACACCAATTATAGTTTAGGGATCACTGCACACTTAAGTAAGTCAACAACCTGTGGACAGTGTTCAAACTGAACACTTGTATTCAGTAAATCAAATGAATAGTTATGCTTATCTTTCTTTAATAACAGATTAAAAGCACGAAACTTATTTAACACATACACTTTCCTCTCCTTATTTTTATATGTTCACTATCAATAATAACTACAATGAAAAATTGAAATGCAAAGAAAGAGTGTGTGTAGAAGCTGTTAAAATCTCATTAGGCCAGATGGTATCTATAAATGAAACACATTTCCACAGAGACCTAAGTCTGTGTTTTATAACTGGATAAAATCACTCCAAAGTTTCATTCGAAGAATCTGTCAGATATAAAGAGTGTGATAATTCTGGGATAAAACCAAAGGCTTTTCTCTCAAAATAATTAATACAGAATTCATTTGCATAGGAAGCATTGTAGATTATCATGAGGTTTTCAAAGAATTTTAAAAATCATTCAAAAATAAAATTAATAATATTACTTTTTACGTGCTTTATTGACATTTTTTATTCTCATTTATATTTTCGCTTATCTATATAAAGGAGTTTTAGTGATGAAGGCCTTCTGATTTCTAACATTCAGTGGGTTATGTTTGTCACACATATTTTTCCTTTGAGATGACATTGGCTTCTTGGTCACCATTGCAGAAAGCATTTTAAAATACCTTTTATTCACTGCTAATTTGAAAAATCCTAACAACAGAGAATGACATTCAGACATACCACTGTAATTTCTGAGCCAAAAAAGTAAAGAACTAAAGAAATACATCTTGATGTAAAGGCAATAAATTTGATTGATAAAGAAAATGTGAATTGCTGGTTAAGGAAAATCTTTCACTGAAAACAATGAATGATAGAAGTTGGTTGTGGGTTTTACATTTTCATTTATTTCATCCATGATAAACTCATTGTGTGTTTTTTGCATGTGTGAATAATAACTTTGGAAATGCCTCCAATTTAGTGTATTACTTTTAGCATATTATTAGGTTGGGTTTCTCTCCCATCGCTCCACCATCTGTCAAAGCCTGGTTATGAGGCTGGCACTGGGAATAAGTAAGGATGGAAAAGCTGCCTGTTCTGGCCTAGGTATATTATGGTAAGTCCTAAATAGATGGAGATGAAAGCAAATGAATATTTAAATTGTTCTGCTCTGGATTGTTTGAGGAGAAAAAGAAACTAGGAATAGTAAGAGGATCACCGGCAAATTTCATTGCCTGCTGTCCTTATTCTACCTCTACCAACACACACACAAGCACATAATATTCAAGACATTAAAATACTGGCATCCACCATTCAAAATGGGCACAGCGCTAGAAAGGGTGCTGTAGGACCCCTGTTGGGACAGGCCATGCAGGTTATTATGCAAGTGGCTATCACCAACCATGGTAAGAGTTCTCCAGTGTTTTAACAACTGGTAGGGCATGCTGACACAGAGTGCTAATTATCATTCCTGACCCTGAGTGCTTTCAGGACCCAAACTCCTATAGGTGAGACACTATATGAACATGTTCATCCTAGAGTAGGTGAATCCAAGAATTCTGGGAAAAGGCACACTTGTCACTTAATGTGGAAGCTCCAGAAAACAGAGACCCTCTAGAAAAAGAAGTCTTGCATTCATCTGACCATTATTTCTTATGGCATGGCAGCTGTGACACAGAAGTGTTGCTACCGGATTAATCTAAGTTTTTTACAATTTTTGTTCCAGTTCAAAACCTTGGTGGGGGGGAAATCAAGAGAAATATTAGATCAGCTATATACAAATAAAAGCTTAACTCATGGCAATAAAAGTCACTTATGGCACACCCAATGAGTAATGTGAGCAGTTCTGTAGTAGCCTTCTTGCACTCAGAAAACTTCTAATTCTCATCCTTTTTCCCACTTATACATGGTTACTAAAAGGAAACAGTCCTGGGAGAAGAGAGTCCTCCCCATGTCACCCATTTCATACTGTTAGATTAGGGTTTTTAAAGCATCTGTTTTTATAGTATGCAAATCTCCTTAAACACAGTGATAGATTGCCTCAAACAATGACCATTTATATGTTTTGTGAGTATTCATCTTTATATGTATTGTTGCTACTTGGTTGTGTTGTATTTGTTTTTTATTTTGTTTAAATTGTTTATTTTATCCTTTGAAATTAGATGTAATAGGAAACTTAACCTTATGCAGTTCTCAGGGAAATATAAAATAAAACCATATCAAGACACCATTAAATCTATAAAATCAAAAAGTTTTAGCATATGTGCACCAGTTGGGTCACACAAACACTATTAGCTGGAGTGTAAATTTGTATCACCACTTTAAAACATAATTTTACATTATCCAAGACATACAGATAAGCCTACCCTATAATCCAGTGATTTTATTCTAATATGCTCATTTCTCATAGCAAATAAAAGAAACAATAATAAAATGGAACAACATAGATATATAATAGCATATGTAAATAGTTTGTGGTTAAAATAATTCAAACACTTATTGTTTGTTGATTTGTTTATTGTGGCCATTCTGATTGATGTGAAGAGGTATCTCATTGTGGTTTTAATTTACATCTCTCTGATGGCTAGCAATGCTGAGCATCTTTTCATATGTCTCTGGGCCCTCTTTAGGTCCTCCTTGGAGAAGTGCCTGTTCATGTTCTTTGCCCATTTTTAATTGGATTATTTGTCTTCCTGGAGTGGAGTCATATAAGTTATTTATATATTTTGGAGATCAAACCCGTGTCTGAGGTATCATTGGCAAATATAGCTTCCCATATAGTTCCCTTTTCATTTTTTTGGTGTTTCCTTTAGCCATGCAGAAGCTTTTTATTTTGATGAAGTCCCGTTTGTTTATTCTTTCTTTTATTTCCCTTCCTGTAGGGCACATATCGGTGAAAATATTGCTGCATGGAATATCTGAGATTTTCCTGCCTATGTTCTCCTCTAGGACTTTTATGGTGTCATGACTTATATTTCAGTCTTTTATCTATCTTGAGTTTATTTTTGTATATGGTGTAACTTGGTGATTGAGTTTCATTTTTTTGCATGTAGCTGTCCAGATCTCCAAAAACCATTTACTGAAGAGGCTGTTTTTACTTAATTTTATGCTTCTGTTCCCTTTGTTGAATACTAATTGACCATGGAGACATGAGTTTATTTCTGGGCTCTCTATTCTGTTCCATTGCTCTATGTGACTATTCTTATGCCAATACCAGATTGTTTTGATTACTATGGCCTTGTAGTATAGTTTGATGTCAGGTATTGTGATTCCTCCTACTTTGTTCTTCTTTCTCAAAAGTGCTGAGGCTATTTGGTGTCATTTATGGTTCCATATACATTTTTGAAATGTTTGTTCTATATCTGTGAAATATGTCATTGGTAGGTGATGGTGAAGTTGTAGAGAAAATGGAACCCTAGTACAATGTTGGTGGGAATGCAGACTGATGCATACACTGTGGAAAACAGTATAGAATTTCCTCAGAAAACTAAAAATGGAACTGCTTTTTGGCCCAGCAATTCTGCTGCTGGTATTATACCCTAAGAACCCTGAAACGCCAATTCAAAAGAACCTGTGCACCTCAATATTCAAAGAAGCACAATTTACAATATCCAAGTGCTGGAAGCAACCTCAGTGCCCATCAGTAAATGAGTGGATCAAAAAACTATGGTACATTACACAATGCAATATTGAATTGCAGGAGAAAGAAAGAAGGAACTCTTAGCCTTTGTGATAGCAAATATAGAACTGGAGAGTGTTATGCTAAGTGAAATATGCCAGGTGGTGAAAGACAAATACTGTAGGATCTCACCTATAATTGGAACCTAATCAACAAAACAAACAAGGGAGCAAAAATATAACCACAGACCTTGAAGTAAAGAACAAACTAACAGTAACTAGAGGGGATGGGGGAGGAGAACAATGGGGAAGGGGGTGGTGGTCATCAAGGAACATGTATAAAGGACACATGGCCCTGGCTGGTGTGGCTCAGTGGATTGGGCGCTGGCCTGTGAACTGAAGGGTAGCCAGTTTGATCCTTAGTCAGGGCACATGCCTGGGTTGCAGGCCAGGTCCCGAGTGGGGGTTCACGCAAGGTGCAACCAAGCATTGATGTTCTTCTCCCTCTCTTTCTCTCTCCCTTCCCCTCTCTCTAAAAATAAATAAATAAAATATTTAAAAAATAAATGAAGTACCCATGGACATAGACAAAGAGGGGTAGGACTGAAGGTGGTAGGTCAGGGTGAGTGGGGCAGGGGAAAGTGGTGGTGGGAAAATGGAGACAATCGTACTTGAACAATACTATAAAAATCATCATAATAATTCAAATAGTAAAAGACAATAATATGGTGTTAATGAAGAAATGCAACTATTTTGAAACAAATAATATTGAATGAAAAAGACAAGGTAACAAAGGAATATAATTTCATTAAAAACAAAGTAAAAAACAAGTCAACATTATGCAATTCTTTTCATTATATATACCAAATATGTGATATATATATCATATATATGATATATCATATATATATGTTATCTCACACACACAGAAATATATATATATAAAAGCTAAAGAGTGAAGCAAAGAAAAAATCTATCAAAAATTCAGGCCAAAGACATTAAAGAGTCAGGCAACAAAGGAGGGATGACAAGATTTGTAACTGAAATGTCCTTTTGAAGTGGACCTTGGATATTTGGTGATTTTATAATTCTCATTTAAACTATAAATACATGAATCTTTCATAGATGTCATAATAAGCTCAAATATTTTTTAGAAAAGTAAACAATAATAGTTAACTTCAACCTAGCGTGTGCATACCAATACCTATCTTAGTATTTTAATTTATATTTCTTAGAATTGTTATTGGCAAATTACTTTAGATATTCGCTGGAGAATATAGGTACACTAAACTAGAGATGTGTGTTTTCCTAATCTTGAAAATAAAACACTTGGAAAAATATTTTTAAAGGGTACAAACTTGCAACTGGAAGATGAATAAATCTGGAGATCTGATACACAATATAGGGATTATGGTCAACAGTGTTGTATATAATACTTCAAGTTACTAATATACTAGATTTTAAATACTCTCACCACAAAAAAGAAATGATACATATCTGATGTGGTAGAGGTATTAGCTAAAGCTGCAGTGGTAAGAAAGTTGCAATATATCACCGATTTTCAACCTTTTTTCATCCCATGGCACACATACACTAATTACTAAAATTCTGTGACACTCCAAAAGTATATGTTTTTTGCCAATCTGACAAAAATAGGTATAGTTTTGATTTGTTCATATGGGATAGCTAGTGTTGTGTTGCCTGTTGTCTTTTTTTTTTTTTTTTGACAGTCTATAGGAAAAGAGCTCAGTGCCCCTGACTAAATTAGTCAGGTATTGCATGTTTTAAAATTTCTTGTGGCACACTGGTCGAAAATTGCTGCAATATATAAAGGTATTAAATCAACACTTTGTACACTTTATAGAACATCATGTGCCAATTATGACTCAATTTAAAAAAAAAAACAACAAGACTACAGTTCCTGAGGTCACTTACATCTGCAACTTGAATGTGGTTACTATAACTCCTAACAGTAGCTCTACTGTGAAAAGCTGACAGAAATTGCATCTTTTCCTAACTGGGGGGTTGAGTTAGATACGAGAAAACTTCAGGTGGTTGGTAGAATTCTGATAGGCTTTATTCATCAGACTCCCAGAACAAGGACAGCTGAGGCCATAAGAAAGATTTATTCTGTCTTCCTTTCTACTTCCCTGGTGTTTTATTAACAAATCCCCTGGTTATTTCCTGCATCTTAGAATTCCTGCACTTTGGAAGAGAACTAAATTAGTCAATTTCTGGGCTATCTGGGCTTTACCCCTCCTTGCTACATCTCCAGCCCTATGGTTTCTTCTATTGGACCCTCACTTCCCAGGAAGTGCCCAGCAGCAATGAGGAGTGAGAATCTGCTCAGGTTTCTATTCATATTGTTCATGTAAGAAGTTACACCTGTCAAAGGGCATCAAATAGAGAATATATAGGCAAAAGTGGAAAACAGGTAACTAATTTTAGGTCATAGGTTGGGATAAATATGAGCAACTACAGAAAATTTTGCACAAGTTAAAGATAGAAAGCATTAGTTTTTACTCTTGGGGATTTGTCCTTGTTCTTGTTGATTTTGCTTATTTTAGTTTACTTTATTTATTTCTAACCATATGCAGAAAAGGTTTGACTACTACATGCTTTCTAACGATCTAGATATCAGAACATGCTTTACCTGATGTTCAGAACTTTAGGTCAATCTTCTAGCCATAAGAGAATCAAATATACAGTGTTACACTTTTGCAGCAGAGTTTTGGTTTTGTAACATGCTAACAGGCAGAGAATGTTTGAATAGAAAAGTCTTTAAAGTAAGTGTCAGGAGACACATATCTACTTATATGCATACACTCATGTACTAACTAGTTCAATTGTATGTGTCCAAGCCCTGTTTCAGGTGTTAGGCATTCAAGGTCAAACAAGGCAGTCAAGGTCCTTCCCCTTGTGGAGTTTCAACTTTGGGTCTAGCAGCAGAACTTCCCCTCTAAAGGGAGGCACTGCTGGAAGGACTAAGGAGTGAAACCTGTGTTATATAGTGGGTAAACACAGGCCATTGGGAGTTGAAGCCCTATCAAAATATCATGAGTAAATTGGGGACTGTGCCTTTATGTTAGTAGTTGCTTTCTCTTCACCTGTATTTATCTTTGTTCTTTTCTGCTCTGTTCTGTGCCCAGGAAGCTGAACTTAATGGGGTGCATTACCTGGATTTCCTTGCATGCTGGTTTTTGGTTGCATCTGGTAAGTGGGAGTTAGCAGAGACAGATAGGAGGATCAGAGGATAGGAAGATAGAAGAAAGGAGGACAGGATAGCCTGGGTCTATTTTATCTTGTACCCTCTCTTCTCTGACCACCTCTCAAGTGGGGCTTGGGTATCATCCTTTCTGCATATTGCCCTTTCACCCTATAGTGGTTGCATCTCTTCTTATTTTTTTAACTGTACTACAATAACTTGGGTAACTGGTCCCCATGGGTAAGTCCCTCTAAAAGTATCATTTGAGAATATCATCTGTTGCTTCCAAGACCTACAGTGAAATGGCCATCAAGAGAAGGAGCAGTGTACATAATCTTCTGGCTGATCAGCAGAAATCATCCATAGTTCATGAAGTAGGGCCTTTCTGCAATGTAAGCCAACAGCACTGGGTTCTCAGCATGACACATGCCAGGTGACACCTACTAGATGCATAATGGAGAAAGTTATGAGACTAGTCTGCCGTCTTCTGGTTGTTCACTGTCTGGTGATGAAGAGAACCACAGATATCATTGGAATACCATGCAATGAAGACCATATGCGGGCTATGTACAAAGAACAACAGAAGCAAGTGATTAACTCTGCTGAGACTGGGAAGGGATTTGGTATAAAAAATATTTAACTGAAAATTATATTATGAGCTGAGACTTGAAGGATGAGTTTGAATTTACTATGTAAGACAGGGAAAACAGGATCAGGGGTAGTTGGTGAGCAAGGCAGGGAGGGCAGTGCAGAGAGAATAAACCATGTTTTCAGGGTAAAGGGGGTGAGGAGGCCTGGAAAGTGGTGCCTGAATGAGGAGAAGCAAATGCAAAACAGAGAATGGCCAGGGCAGAGCTTGTGGTGTGTGCAAGACTATGATCTGAGAAAGCAGCAAGAGCCTGGCCATAAAGGATTCTGTAACACAAGGTGAAAATTTCTTTTTGTTAGCTCTATAAACATGTGTGATACTTATTCAATAGGGAATTAAATAATCCAGTGTGAATTTTAGAAATCTTGATCAGTGGCAGAGGTTGGGGAACAAATTAGCCTGGTAACTAAGTAGCATCTTGGCTTCTTTACTCTCCCTTTGTACCTCTTCTGTGGCACAGGCCTGACCAACTTCAAGGATATTTTGATGTTATGCACCACAAGAGTTTACTGACTGTTTGTGGCCATCCACTACTGTAATTTGTTGTGGCATTCATTCTGATTGGCTTGTGCCCATGCCTTGTTCTGGAAAAGCACTTTTATATTATTTCTCTTCTAGCATAAAATTATGGTAAACTGGGTTCACTAAAAGGTTTTTCTTGTAATGTAACTGGCTATAGAAAATATAGACCTATGCAATTTAAGCATCACAGTTATTTCAAAATATTCTAAGAACCCATCACTCTTCACAATTGAAAAGGTCTGATTTCCTTGTCATTTATTGCATACTGCAAGTGTGATAAGGAGAAAGGAGAGTAGGTAGATAGTGGCAATAAAGTGTGATAAGGAGAGTTGAAACCAGTTCGACAGGAGACACAGGCCAGAGAGTTTGGGAGATAAGGATAATGAGTTTGAGTTGGAGCTGTTGTAGAAAGCTCTGGGAGAGGCAAGATGGCAGAGGAATAAATGAAAGCCACACTAACCTGCTTGCAGGACCAATCTGGAATTACAGCTAAATTGTGGAGAAATCACCTGGCATAAACAACTGAACGATAGCAAGAGAGAAGCCTTATAACCTTGGACTGACAGAAGAATCATCTTCAGCACTGATTGGTAAGGAGTGCAGTGGAGACTGGAGAAGACTGGCTGGGTGCCCACAGGCAGCAGTACAGGAGGGATAACTAAGCAACTAGTTGGATCTCCCTGAGGAGTGTGGGGTCTAAACCCTAAGCTGGGATTCCTAGCCTAGAGGACCAGAGCTGAAAAAGTACATAGATAACAACTTGTGGTGAAAGTTAGCAGGGTTGCTCTCTGCCAGAAATGGAAGGCTGGAGGTGCAAAGACCCACTGAAAGAGCCAATGTACAAATGTTCATTTGCAGCCACTTACCCGGGGCTCTGGCAAAGGCAGAGACAGAGTGGGATAGCGATGCCTGAGGAGAGATTGGGGATGGAGGCTTTGAGGAGAGAGCTGAGAGAGTAGCCACCAGGATCCCAGAACTGAGTCACCCTCATCGGGAAGCAGCCATCCTGCTCAGGCAGACCACTCCCCTCCAGCAGCAGCAGCCTGAGGGGAAACAATAGTTCCAACACCAGTAGGAATTCTGCCCCGCCCTTTGGGGCTTAAATTTGACTGCTGAGTGACTAGATTAACAACTGAGAAATGACTAAGAAGACAGCCACAGATGGTAGATCCTTGACAGTCCCAAATCAGGCTGCCTAAGGTCAAATAGGGTCAACAACTGACGTCACCAGAGGCAGATCCAGAAAGGAAAACAGTGGTAAATACTAGAGGCTACTGAGATGAAATCCACTGTGTTCTTCTCCATGATAGTAATATTTTCTTTCCTGCATAGCTTTTTAACATTAATTTCTTGTCCATCAGCTTTGTTCATATTAAGTTACTAGATGTTATATTATAGTTTATTTCTCTCCTTTCTTACAATAGACTTAATCTCTTTACACCTTTATTAATACTGGTTCATTTGTTGTTGATAGTGGGATTGCAAGACAGGGAGGAGATATTTTGCAGATGTGGGTTTTTTCTCTGGGCTTAGTGATTTCGTTCTGGCAACACCTGCACAACACCACACAAAATGTGGTGGGCAGAGTGACCCTCAGTCAACCAGCTGGGTGGAAGGACCCACCAAAGAATGACCCAACAACAATAAAAACCCAAAATACATCTAGAGAGCCAACATAAATGGCATAAAGAGTATCTCAAGAGCATCAAGTTCAGGAGATTAAGGAGAATGCACTGCTGAATCTCACAGGTCTCCTGCTATAGAAGTTCAAACCAAAAACTCAGGGATTCAAATCAGATCAATTTAAGAAGCAGAGGCAAACAAAAAGAGTCTCACAAATAATGGGAAGACAATGAAACAACCCTCAACTGAAAGGAGGAATCCTCAGAAAGAGTGCAAATGAAATAGAAGCAAGTCAACTATTATATATTGAGTTCAAAACAATAGTTATAAGAAAGCTCAATGAGCTCACTGAGAATTACCAAACTACAGGGAAGCTATAAGGAACTTACTGTGAATTACACCAGCATGAAAAGGACATAGAAACAATCAACTAGGGCTAAGAGGAATTGAAGAATAGTATTTCTGAACTGAGAAACACAGTAGAAGAAATCAAAAACAGACTCAATGAAGCAAAGGATCAAATCAGTGATGTAGGAGACCATTCTGCATGGCATAGGCTGAGCTCTTACTCGGAGATGCACAGGACCCATGCCCACGGATAGGTTCTCCTATGGGGAATCAGGCCTACAACGTGCCTAGGCCACTTTGAGTCTTGCTTTTTTGCTAAAAACTCCATTACCCAGATTTGTGGCAAACATTTACAGTGAAGTAACTTCCTAAAAACCATGCTAAACCTTCCAAGGACCAGTGTAACTGGTTCAACCACTTTTGCCTTTTCATTTGCAAATATCCCTCTTCTGTGATGTGATAACCAGCATCCTCTCCTTTGTTTTCTGTATAAGGTAACCACCTAAAGCAAATCTGTGCATAGTTAATGAGGACCATCTTCCAATGTGCCGAGAAACCCAATAAAGGCCAGTCACAGCAAGAGCCAAGGCTTTTATTCCCTTTGAGAGAAAAGCCATGCTGTCCCTTTTCCTCCACCAGACTCAGTAGTCTGTGTGAATGTCTCATTTCATCCATAATGATGCGGACACTGCGGGTTGGTGTCCGTATCAAGTGAGCTGGAGGACAAAGTAGGAAAAAAATCCCAGGAAAAGCAAGAAGAGGAAAAAAGACTAAAAAAGAACAAAGAGGGGTTAAGGGAACTGCAGGACAACATGAAATGTAATAGTATGTGTATAATAGGGATACTAGAAGAAAAAGAGGAGCAATAGCTAAAAAACTTGTTTGAAAAAGTAATGATGGAAAAATTCCCTAGTTTGGTGAAAGAAAAAGTAATACAAATCCAGGAAGCACAGAAGGTCCTGATCAAGAAGAATGCAAAGAGGCCAAGTCCGAGACATATCATAATTAAAATGGCAAAAATCAAAGACAAAGAGAGACTCTTAAAGGCAGCAAGAGAGAAACAGAAAGTAACATACAAGGGAGCCCCAATATGGCTTCTAGCTTACTTCTCAATGGAAACACTACAAGCCTGAAGGGAATGGCAAGAAATATCCCAAGAAATGAAAAGCAGAAGACTGCAACCAAGACTACTTTACCCAGCAAGGCTCTCAATTAAAATAGAAAACAACATAAGAAGTTTCCTCAGGCAAAAGAAGAGTGAAAGAATACACCTCCACCAAACCAGCACTGCAAGATATGCTAAAGGGTCTGCTTTAAGAAAAGGAAAAAAAAAGTGATAGAGAGACGAACACTAGTACAAAGGGGTTAAATTGGCAATGAATAATAAGTAATTATCAATAACAACCTTAAATGTAAATGGATTAATGCTCCAATCAAAACAGATATGGTAGCTGAGTGGATAAGAAATCATGACCCACACATATGTTGGGTCTCTTACAAGAGACCCATTTCAAAACAAAAGACCTACACAAACTGAAAGTTAAGGGTTGGGGAAAATATTCCATGGAAATGGACAAGAAAAAAAATCAGGACAGCAGTGCTTATATATGACAAAATAGATCAAAACAAAGGCCATAAAAAGAGACAGAGGAGGACACTTCATAATATTCAAGGGAAGAATCCATCAAAAAGACATAAACATTATAAATATACATACACCCAACATAGGAGCACCTAAATATATAAGGAAAATCTTGGAGGACTTCAAGAAAGATATAGACAAGAACATACTTATAATAGGAATTTTAACACCCCACTGTCAACAATGGATACATCTTCAAAACAAAATATCAACAAGGATATTGCAGCATTGAACAATACCCTAGATCAAACTGACTTAACTGATTTATATATAGAACCTTACATCCCAAAGAAGAAATATACACATTCTTTTCAAATGCACATGGGACATTTTCAAAGACAGATCACATAATTGGACACAAAACAAGACTCAACAAATTCAATAAAATTGAAATTATATCAAGCATTTTTTCTGGCCACAAGGCCTCAAACTAGAAACCACCTCAAGGCAAAAAACTAAAAAGTACTCACATTTGTGGAGATTGAATAGCATACAATGAATGAGTTAGGAATGAGATCAAGGAAGAAATCAAAAAGTTTCCAGAAAAAAAGGAAAATGAATTCACCATAGTCCAAAATTTATGGGACACAGCAAAGGCAGTCCTGAGAGGAAAGTTCATAGTGATACAAGCCTATCTAAAAAAGTTAGAAACAGTTCAAATAAAGAAGCTAACCTCATATTTACAAGAACTGGAGGAACAACAACAAACAAAGCCCAGAGTAGGTAGAAGTATGGAAATAACCAAGGTCAGAGCAAAATTAAATGACATAGAAACTAAAAAAAACAATTCAAAGAATCAATAAATCCAGGAGCTCATTCTTTGAAAATACAAACAAAATTGACAAGCCTTTAAGCAGACACATCAAGAAAAAGAGAGAGAGGACCCAAATAAACAAAATCAGAAAAGAAAAAGGAGATATTACAACCAATACCACATAAATACAAAGGATTGTAAGGAATTACTATAAATAAATATATGCCAAGAAATCTGAAAACTTAGGTGAAATGGACAATATTCTTGAAAAACTAAATATTCCAAACAGAATGAAGAAGAAGCAGAAACTTGAACAGACCAATAACAGCTGGTGAAATTGAAGGAGTAATAAAAACCTCCTGGCAAACAAAGGCCCTAGATCAGACAGTTTCAATGAAGAATTTTACAAAACATTTAATGAAGAGCTAAACCTCATCCTTCAAAAATAATTTGGAAAAAACCCAAGAAGAGGGAAGACTCCCAAACTCTTTTTATGAGGCCAGCATCACCCTAAACCTGAAACCGGATAAAGACACAACAATGAAAGAAAACTACAGGCCAATATCACAGATGAACATAGATGCAAAAATTCTCAAGAAAATATTGGCAAACTACATCCTGCAATACATCAAAAAGATCATACACCACAATCAAGTGGGATTCATCCCAGGAATGCAATGATGGTACAATATTTGCAAATCAATAAACATAAAGAAAAGGAAAGGAAAGACAAAAATCACATGATCATATTAATAGATGTGGAAAATGTATTTGATAAGGTACAGAACCAATTGATGATAAAAACGCTAAGCAAAGTGGGAGCAGAGGGAGGATACCTCAATATAACAAAGGCCATATACAAGAAATCTACAACCAACATCATATTCAATGGACAAATGCTAAAAGCTTTCCTACTAAGACCAGGAACCAGACAAGGATATCCATTTTCACCACTTCTATTTAATATAGTATTGCAAGTCATAGGCACAGTAATAAGAAAAGAAAAAGAAAAAAATGACATCCAAATTGGAAAGGAAGAAACAATATTGTCATTGTTTGAAGATAACATCATGGTATACATGGAAAATCCTATGGACTCCACCAAAAAATTACTTGACATAATAAGTGAATTTGACAAAACAACAGGATACAAAGTCAATATTCAGAAATAGAAGGTGTTTTTCTACACTAACAATGAAATATCAGAAACATAAGTCAGGGAAAAAATCCAATTTGATACAGCAATAAGAAAAATAAAGTACCAAAGAAAAAACCTAACCAAGGAGTTAAAAGACCTATACTCAAAAAAATGCACAACATTGAAGAAAGAAATTAAGGAAGACACAAATAAATGTAAGCATATACCATGTTCATGGATTGGAAGAATTAACATCATGAAAATGTCCAAAGCAATTTATAGATTCAATGCAATACCTATTAAAATACCAATCATACTTCACAGGTATAGAACAAACATTTCAAAAATTTATATGGAACCATAAATGACCCTGAATAACCTCAGCACTTTTAAGAAAGAACAAAGTAAGAGGAATCACAATATCTGACATCAAACTACATTACAAGGCCAGAGTAATCAAAACAGTCTGGAACTGGCATAAGAACAGATACATAAAACAGTAGAACAGAATAGAGAGCCCAGAAATAAACCTATGTCTCTATGGTCAATTAGTATTTGACAAAGGGGGAAGAAGAATAAAATTGAGTAAAAATAATCTTTTCAACAAATGGTGTTGGGAGATCCAGACAGTTACATGCAAAAAAATTGAAACACAACCACCGACTTACACCATATAGAAAAATAAACTCAAGATGGATAAAATACTTAAATATAAGTTGCAACATCATAAAATTCCTACAGGAGAACATAGGCAGAAAAATCTCAGATATTCCATGCAGTAATATTTTCATCAGGATGTCACCTAGAGCTAGGGACATAAAGGAAAGAATAAACAAATGGGACTTCATCAAAATAAAAAGCTTCTGCATGCCTAAAGAAAAACATCAACAAAATGAATAGGGAACCAACTATATGGGAAATATATATTTTCCATTGACACCTTGGACAAGGGTTTGATCTAAAAAATATGTAAAGAACTCCAATGATTCCACTCCAGGAAGACAAACAACTCAATTAGAAAATGGACTTGAACAGACACATCTCCAAGGAGGACATACAGAGAGCCTAGACACATATGAAAGGATTCTCAGCATCACTAGCCATCAGAGAGGTACAAATTAAAACCACAATGAGATACCACTTCACACCGGTCAGAATGGCCATCGTAACCAAATCAACAAACAACAAGTGCTGGCAAAGTTATGGAGAAAAGGGAACCCTAGCACACTGTTGGTGGGATTGTAAACTGGTGCAGCCCCTGTGGAAAACAGTATGGAATTTCCTTAGAAAACTAAAAATGGAAGTGCCTTTTGACTTGGCAATTCCTCTGCTGGAATTACAATTTAAAAAACACCAATTCAAAAGAATTTATGCACCCCGATGTTCATAGCAGCACAATTTACAATAGCCAAGTGCTGGAAGCAATATAAGTGCCCAATGGATCCACTCATAGTTTTGGAATCCACTCATTACCCAGACTGTTTTGGATCCACTCACAACAAATGGTGTTGGGACATCTGGACAGCTACATGCAAAAACATTGAAACTAGACCACCACCTTACACCATATACAAAAATAAACTCAAGATGGATAAAACTATCCATCCAAATGAGTGGATCCAAAAACTATGATACATTTTCACAATGGAATACTGTGAAGCAGAAAGAAAGAAGGAGCTCTCACCCTTTGTAACAGCATGGATGGAACTGGAGAGCATTATGCTAAGTGAAATAAGCCAGGTGGTGAAAGACAAATATCATAGGATCTCACCTATAAATGGAAACTTATCAACAAACAAACAAGGAAGCAAAATATAACCAGAGACACTGAAATAAAGAACAAACTGGCAGTTACCAGACGGTGTGGGGGAGAGGGTAAATGGGGGAAAATAGGGGAAGTGTCTAGTCAAGGGACACGTATAAAGGACAGATGGACAAAGCCAGAGGTGGTTAGGATCCAGGTGGGAGGTGGGAATGGCTGGGGTGGGTGGGAGTAGTGGAGAGAAAATGGAGACAATTGTACTTGAACAACAATAAAAAAATCAGAGAAAAAGAAAAAATAAAATAGAGGTTATTACTTAAAATAAAATAAAGCTCTGGGAGGATAACTAGAAAACCTGTGGGCCTATAGCTTATGACCGAGGAGAGCGTAGAGATTCCTCTTTAGATAGAATGTGTTTTAATTGTCATCGCCACCTGGTTCAGACTTTGACCTAGACAAAAATGTCTAATTTGAACAATAAAGTCTATGGTTTTAACTTAAGTGAAAGGAAAATTTAAGGAGATCACCAAACGCAGGTCTGTGCAAATCTCCCGGCCTACCAGCTTTTGAGGGGTCTGCACTTCTGGTCTCCCTAGAAGTAAAACTCAAACATTATTCCTGGGGTTATGTTTCATTGGTTTTTAATTATTATCTTGGATACCGATTGGCTCTTTGCAGTAATTCAGCCTAATTGGCTTTTAATGTTTCATTGATTTTTTTCAAAATTCTATTTGTATGGCAGGTGTTTTAGGGTGATGATGCTTTAGCTACCATCATTATATGCCCTCCACTTTTAAGTTGAGATCCCTGATAATTTTGGTGTTAACAAACTAAAATTAATTTGATCAAGGGAGAGTTTTAAATCTGTCATATCTGATGTATATTACCTCTTCATAATTAACACCCAATCTGAAATTCTGATCTTCCTGGCATGTATGAAAACAATGTATCTCAGGCTGGGTTTGCAGTTTGAAACGTTAACATTTTAATTGACTTTATTTGAATGAACTGTGCATTCCCACAGGTTTTAGGGAAATATTGATTTCTTGTGGGAAAACACTCAAACTACTAAATGCATATGAAACCCCATAGGAACCCAATTTAAACCTTAGAACATTTAATTACAAAGCCTTTTGATTAATTGGTTTGCAAAATAACCTTGTTGAGAAAATATTCCATTAAAGAAACACTATTGAATAGTATAGGCAATGTATTTCAATTTGACATTTTATTGAGTAAAATCCTTTGTCACAATCTGAACTGCCCTTATCAGACCTTAGATTTTATTTCTCCTACCAGCAGGCAGGCAGAGAAACACAGTAAAAAAATTGCTACTTCCATATGTACCTTTTTTCCTTTCACCGGGGAGTTATTTTCTACACGGAAGAGACAAGCATATATTTATACAATGTAAGGAACACGTAAGAAGCCCAGTCTCAAATATTGCACCGGGGGTCATTACCTGTCCTAGGCTGACTTAATGGTCACTTGGAAGCTCAGAACTGCCCAGGAGAAAAACCTAGATAGAAAAGCCAGTAACCACCCACATTCTCCTTCGGTGGAGTGAGATTATAGCCTTCATTGATATATCCTAGGTGCTTCACAACCTGGGCCCTCATTGTAACTCTGTTCTGATTTTGAGTGGCCATCTCACACCTGTTCTCTCCAGAAATGGAAGTTGACCCTCTCCCAATTTTGTTTGATTAGGAACCTTCTTCCTCTTTCACAGAATGAGGTTTTGACTTTCAAAACCTTCTGTTCAAGGCCAAGTCTGCCTATAGTTAGTCTCCTTTTCATGCACCACCCCTCTCCTTTACTGCAATGCTCTCAGTCAGCCTGTGCTAAGATCTTAACAGCTCCCTCAGACATGGTACTTTGCACTGATAACCCCATCATATGACAAGCAATATGCCTCTCACTAAATTAGCTAAATAAATCTAGGGAGGGTGGTCCCCACTTAATCCCTATAGCCCCATCTGCTGTCAGGGCCCAGCATGGCTTCAAATTATCATTAAAGGTTTTACACCAGCATAGTTACCTTGTGTTTTCTTTTTATCTTAATAAGCGTGGAACATCATGGTTCTGAATGCAATTTCCACCTCATGGTTACATCTGACACAAACAGCAGTCTGTGCAGTGTATTTTCCCTATACCACTCTGTGTAACTTCCCTGAGAATCTCACAAATGGAGCCTCATTGGTCAGGAGACAGCACTGCTTGAGACATTGGGTGAAGCCCTGGGCACCACTGCAGCAGTTGAATTAAGACAATTGCTTCACTGGGAGCAGATATTTTTCTGTCACATAAACATTACATAGAATGCGAGTTTCACCTAGAGATTCTGTGAGTAACTTGTTTATTTTGGATACATTTCCTGCTTTAGAGAGTAACACAAAATTATTACAGATTGTTTCCTCAAATCAGTCCCCAAAATATGTAAATTCCATGAAACTGCAGGGCTTTTCCAGGGTCGATTACTTTGGAAGACGTAGAACTGATTGATATCATACTTGAAAACAGAGATAAGAGATCAGAGGAAAGGATGAGGGGGGAGGGTGGGTGGGAAGGAAGGAGGGAAGAGAATAAATTCCAGTCAGATAGAGAAAAGACCCATGCAGCAGTATTTGTGTTTCTTTGAATATCAAGGGGTCACTTCTCTGCAAAAACAGAAATCAATTATTGTGCCAGTAAAGTTCTGTGATTTGTGATTGCAGGCAACAAAACCTGGGCTAGATCTAAGAAAAAAAATGTTGGAAGAAATTGCTCAGAAAGAAGAAAAGAAAGAGCTGGAGCCCCTTGTCTTCTAAAAAAGAAATCAAGGCAGCACTGAAGCCCTGGAATGCAGGTTGTAAAATTTCTTCTGCAGTCTCTTAGTGATAGTCATCAAGATAAATGAACTAGTACCATTAAATATCCTCGTGGTATTCTTCTTAGAGTACAACTACAAGTAGAGAGCATGGGCTTGTTCTCACTCGGGTTTTCTACCCACACCCTTGGGCAGAGAAAGTAGCTCATCTAGACATGCACAGCTCCCAGGGATGTTCTGAAGTAAGAGTGGGAAAGAATCCTGGATACAGCAAAATCAGGATGTGCCCCTGACAGTTTTGGTGCTTTGTACCAGTGTTGCACCATACTTCAGACTTTGCATTGTAGCATCCCATGCCGTTATCTAATCTCATTCTTTCAACAGCCTTACTAAGTAACTGGCAGCAATATCCTCATGCCAGTGCTAAGGATAAAGACAACCAGGGAGATTAACTGACTTGCACCAAGTCATCTTATGAGATGACTAGATCCCAGCATGGGTTTTATCTTAATCTAATAGGGTGACTTTCCAGAAACTTTCTGTTTCCCAATTTGAGAGGAAAATAGAATCCAATGATATTTCTATCACAGTACAGTGATACCAGTTGTTAAAACACTGAAACACTTCCCAACCAGTAGGTAATAGCTACAGGCTCGCTGGATGCTACAGGACCACCACTCCAGCTCCTCTGGCCCTTCCCTAGGTCCTCAGACCTCCACATTACCCAACATCTGACGCATTAACACCTGGCATACAAAGGGACTGCCGGGATTCTGCAACTATATTATGGCTCGGGTCTTTGTAGTTAGTTTCATGACCAAAATACTTTTAATTTCACCACTGTATCCGTTCAATCTCAGGGAAGAAGATAGTAGGACTTTAAGTAACAAGATCTACTTTACATTCCAAAAATATCTGTGTAATATTTAAAATAAAAATAGCTAGGTCATTACCTTCACTGTGGCCTTAAAGGATAAAAAATAACAAAACTAATACAAGTAATTCTTGGGCCACAGAGTCTGTACTTCACTGAAATTTCCATTTTGGTTCCCCTTCTTACTTGGCATTCTTCCTAATTTATTAGAAACATTAATTTAGTGGGAATTTGTATCTATGCCACAGTAAAAAAAATACTGTGTAATGTATGGTGGGGTAAAATTATACTTGACTCATTAGTCAGGCTCCAGGAGGGTCTCTAAGAACCACTCACCAAGACCATAAGTCGTAGGCTAGAGCTTTCCGAGAGGAAGAGGACTCTACAATACTGTACTTTGTTGTCTTTCCAAACATGATGGTGCTTGCTTTTGGCTCTAGCTCCACTTTTCCATGTTCTAATACATTAATTTAAATGCAGATTTTGTTTTTCCTGCTTAACATTATCAGTCTATCAGACAAACACCTGTGGGGAGATATAAATTAATCTATCTCTGTGCATTAAGCTTGGTACAATTATCAATTTGCCCTCAGAGTCACCTTTTTATCTTTCATGCATTAAAAATCCTGTTCAGAATTGGACTGTCATGCCTTGCTATCCAAAGTGCTGTGCCTCTCATTAGTAGGACAACTTTGGCTACACTACATCATGAAGAACTCATTCATAAACTAAGGGAAAAAATGTCATGCTAAGGACAGTGCTATTTACAGATGCACTGATATCAAGGTAATATGGAATACATCATAATGCATCTCATCCTTCTATCTGGAAGGCTTTGAATGGCTCTTTCCATCACAAGAACCCAAAGCAGAACTCAATGAGTGGTTCATTAAAAGTCATCTGACTGGCCATCTATGGAGGGTACAGAAGGATGGAAATTAGCCTTTTCTGAAAAGTGAACCAAGGAAATCCACAGATAAGAGCTTACAACTGTGTCACAGTGAATGATTCAGGAAATCAGAAATAATAATAATGATTGCCAGGCCCAATTCTCTAATTTACAAACAGTATTTTAAGCTCACACTTACAGCAAATTGGGCAGTACAGTGACATTTTCTCCACTTAACAGGCAAGTTCAGAGGCTCTAACACACAGCTGTTGGCCAGGTTGTATGGTTCATCTAAAGTTTGTTCTACTTTATTAATTCAAGGGCAAGACAGGTCTGACAACATACCAAATCTTGTCCACATGCAAATGAAAGCACTGGTTCTCTCAACAGTATTGCTCTATCCAAAGAGAGTACACAGACTGAAGTTGCATAAACCATGAAAGTTGAGATCTCAAATTTTAAGTACTGGTTTTGGCATAATACCTTTCTTGAACTCTCAAACCAGGATTAGGTACTCTTATTGGCCAATCCTAGAGTATACCATAGTTTTCCACCATACACTTGATGCTATTAAAATTACTTATCTGGAAATTTTCTTTCTAAATAGACCAAGGCCTCCATGAGAGACTACTGCCATAATGTTTCTTTGCCAAAGCCTGTGCCACTTAATATATTAATATATATGAATGAGTAGTTAACCTCCAATACAGTCCAGGGCAGAGGGAAACTGACATTCTTATAGAATACCTTGACC